>BLKR01011174.1:0-37296 GCA_011170035.1 Teleogryllus occipitalis
CCTCCCCCGCCCTGCCCTGCGCCGCCCCACCCTGCCCCGCCACGATATCCCCGCCCCGCCGCTCCCCCACCCTGCCCCGCCACGATATCCCCGCCCCGCCGCTCCCCGCCCCACCCGACCCCCCATCCCCCGCCCCGCCACGCCTCGCTCCGCCTTGCCCCGCCTCGCCTCGCCTCGTCTCACCCCGGCCTCCCACCCCCACCGAACGCCAATGCGCCTGTTTGGGCGCCGCGGGGGGTCGGAACGCGGAAACCGCCCCCCGCCGCCCGTCAACTGCGAAGTTTCCCCGCAGAACTTCCCTCCGCTCCAGCCCACACCCTTCGTTTACGTAACTAACGAACGAATGAATGAATAAACGAGCGAACGAAGGACGGACGGAGGCGCTCCGACAGACGCAGATGCGCGGCCGCCGCGTCGGTTGACATTGTGCGACCGGGCGAAAAAGTAATTTGGGAACTTTTTAAACTAATTACGGCGATCTTATTTTCTGCTACACTACGCAAAACAGTTCGCTCAATGCCGTTCTGGGCTTCAAGCGGTGCA
The DNA here is from genome assembly GCA_011170035.1 of Teleogryllus occipitalis. Lineage (NCBI taxonomy): Eukaryota > Metazoa > Arthropoda > Insecta > Orthoptera > Gryllidae > Teleogryllus > Teleogryllus occipitalis. Next base: position 544 of record BLKR01011174.1, read on the forward strand.
ATTCTTCGAATTCAAGAAAATCGGGACAGCGTTAAGAGAAGCAAGAGGAAAACAATAATCTAAGTGTCTGTAAAATGTGTCAAATTAGAAATTGGAATGCTGTGAGACAAAAATAACTTTGCCGAAAACTTTTTAAAACCCAGTTTGTCTTATACGATGAATAGTTCTCAAATGGTTCTTCCGTATCAGACTTCTCGATGAACATTAATACAGATGATATGTCAGAACATAAATAATGTTTAGGAACTAACGTGTTAAGTAATTTTAACGGTACCACCTTCTACTAATTAGCGTACTTGCGGAAATTAATAGAGATCATTTTATTATTTTACTATCCGTGCTATAACTAATACACAACCCAGAAAACATACATTTATAAACCTCAGAAAACACATGCTAGAATGTAATACCATTTGCAATTATGATACAAAATTACTCAGTTTGTCTTGAAATTTTTTTTTGTTCTGTCCGAGTGTCTGATCGTCTGTGTCACTCTCATTTAATACACATACACATACACGTTCACTTACTCACTGAGAAAAAATACAAATTTAAACAGTGTGCAACAATCTTGTTTGTACACTTACGTTTGTAACTGAAAATGAAATATTTACACTATTTCATATTTTTTGTCGTATCTTTACTTTTTGTCTTTTTTATGTAACTATGAGGAAACAAAAACAATCAAAAAATACTGAATTTGTTTTCAAATAAAAATACAAATAAATGATTTAACATAAATCTGGCTATTACCGTGCAACAGTCTTATATGTACAGTACTGAAAAAATTAAAGAATATATTCAAAAATTCAGAAGAAAAAAATATTTAATACTTTGACGCATAGCCTTTATATTTGAGAACTGCTTTGCATCGTTTCTGCATCGAATGAACCTCATATCATCAGTTTTTCCTCATTCTCTTGCCACAACACGTTTAATTGTTCCAGTGGCTGAGGTTTTCTTGAACGCACCCTTTTCTTCAAATCAACCCGCGAATGTTCGATCGCGTTCAGATCAGGAGATTGATGGGAGTTTGCAATTGCTTGGGCACGTTCCGTATAAGCCACTGTTTGCAGATAACAGCAGTGTGCTTGAATCATTATCTTGTTGAAGAATGTATCTTGCCCCCTTTCGAATTTTTTCTGCACTCTAAGATTTTTCTGTAACACCTCCTCTTCTGCCATGATAGCCGTGCATCCACAGTACTCTGCGAATTGTCTGGTTTCACAGTTTATTGTGTAATTTGTTCCATAAATCTGCGGATGTTGGGAGCACTTAATGTTGAGGTTTTCCTCACCTGTTGAATTATGAAACGTTCGTTCCTGTCATTGAGCTTCTTTTTCGTGACTTTTCTTGGTAGGTTCTTTGTTGAACCGTTGTATCTAAACTTATTTAACACATTGTTGACTGTAGAATGGGTTTTGTTCACTCTGCGTCCAATTTCCCTTAGAGAATAGCCTCGTAAACCAAGAATTACGATGATTTCATTTTCGTCACTGCTAAGTTCTTTTCTCTTTTCCATCGTGAAACACACGAATGCGCAAACAAAATGTAGCTGATAACGCCCACTATGAAGGGCGTCTGAACGTGACGAAAAGAATTTAACAGTCTGGGAATAGGAATGTATTCAAGTTTACAAACAAGTATGTTTCACGTGAATAGAATGTTTCCCGTGAACTTCATATTATAAGGTGTTTTTTGCCATAATCACTTCTTTTTATAAATTAATGAGTTCTTACTATTTTTTCTAACTTTTCATTATATATTCGTGGTAAATAATCCAATAAAATAATAAGAGTATTTTCTATGCAATAATCCACGAATTTCCTATAACGTTTAACCTGTACAAACAAGATTGTAATGCAATGTACATGAAGTCGTTTCATTTCTAACCAGGCATAAAATTTGACTTTCTTTCACTTGGCCTTCACTCATATAATCAAACTTCTACGTCGATATTTCATATATGTATATACATATATATATATATATATATATATATATATATATATGTCTACTGATTCTATGCGCGAAGAAATAAAAGAAAGCTATGTAGCCTCCGGCCATGTCAGAGGGGTTGTATTTCGTTAGATACACAGAAACTAAGCAAAAATCCGAAAAAAAAACGAAATATTTTCGATTTTGACTGAAAAATGCAAATATTTGATTGAGTTATTCCGCTCATTCGCGTACTGTGTTTACGGACTGAATTCTCATACTCAGTTCGCCACTGCTTACGTCTCATCTGACGTCACGCGAGAGTCTCCAAGGAAGAGCCACCCTCTCCCGCCATTAAAATTTGATATTGACGTGTCGCGGTGTGCAAAAGCAAAATTTGATATTCTTTGTATGTAAGGACATGTTTTACTGTGTTACTGTAGTATTTATGGATACTTTCTGTCAAAATATTTAATATATTTCAGTGTTACACGAATTACTTAATTTGTGGTGAACAGTTTGCGTGCTACTTTTAGGAAAACCATTTTGTGGGGTTTTGTTCTGCATCATTTTTACTACTGTAGAACACTAGTTATTATTATTATTATTATTATTATTATTATTATTATTATTATTACCATTATTGCAGAAATTTTTAGAAGCTAGTCTATCCAATTTGACAACAACCTTTCAGTTTTAAATTGTAAAACTTGTAATTACAATTTCAGAGACAGAAAATGTAATGTATACTGTAATCGAAGAGCGAAGTGAAGCAAGACGTGTCTTTCGCTATTCACCGTGGGCCTGATAGCGAAAAGATATGTGGCCAAAACCTGCAGACGAAAATGTCGGTAGCGAATGAGCCCACGTCACGCTCCCTGCCAGCGATCGTTGTCTGGCCTGAGCACAACGGGAGTCAAGACGCCGATCCCTCGGGTGCATGACATTGTTCTCCGCACTTTTACGATCGTCATTTCCTTGAAGGCCCTCCCATCTTCCGGGCTCCCGCAGTGGTTCACAGGGAAAGGTACTGCAGCGATAGGACTAAACGAGCGAAGAAAGGAGATTATCGCCGGGTGTCCCCCAGGGTCCAGCGCGGCATCGCACCGCGTCCCGTAGCGTCCCGAAGCGACCCGGCGCGTCCTATCCCGCCCCGTCCCGTCGCGGCGCGTCGCGTCCGTTGAGTCGCGTCCCGTCGCGTCCCGACGCGTCCCGACGCGTCCCGACGCGTCCCGACGCGTCCCGTCCCGACGCGACCCGTCCCGTCGGGTCCTCTTCCGCCGCGTCGCGACTCGTCACGTCCCACTGGCTCAGATGACTCAGGGCATCAACTGATCTCACTGCAAAGCCTCCGATTGGGAGCCCCAACAGTGACGGGATTTTCGACACTAGGTCGTCGGCTAGGTAGAGCTGAGGTCGAATTCAGCCGCTGTCTGGAGGAGAATTCTAGCGGCCGACTAATCTGATCTGTAGTTTTCCATGGTTTCTTCGACAACTCCAGGTGAATGCCGGAGAAATACCCACAGAAACGGGCCATGAATCGCGAGTGATCATTCCTTCCTCTTCCTTGACCTATCCTCACCCATACATGCACACACACTCACATGAATTACACTACCACATATGTCAAGAGACCAGTCGGGAGCTTCGTGTCCCGGCTTAGACGGTGCTCCGTTGGTGGGAGATGTCTGGTTTAGGTAAATGTCGCGAACGGGCATGTGAATCGGCACCCGATTTTGCCGAACAGCGGGGAACGACCATCGCCACCTCCAGTGATAAAAACACTCACTACACTTTGGACTAATGACGCCTTTAAGGTGCCCTGACTCACTAATCAATCAGTCAATAAAACACCCGCCGCGTCGCGTCGCACAGCACCGCAGCCGTTAGTAGATAAGGGGCCGACTCCTTGCCCAAGATCCGTCAAATCGTATCGCTGCCTTGGCTGCCGTGGCAGGAGGCAGTCGGTAGCCCCGGGGGTAAGAGGGAAACACACGGCAGAGCAGAGCGCGAGGCTGTAGCTCTCTCGAGTCTGCGAGTGCCGATTACACGCTCGCCACGCGTTTAAATACGGAAGTGTCCATTAAAGGAGGAACGAGCTCTCGACAAATTGCCGCCACTGCCTGCGAGGCGGGTCGGCGGCGGCAGGAAGCGGTGGCTACGACCGCGATGTACTGGGCGGGCGGGCGGGCGGGCGGGCGGGCGGGCGGGTAGTGCTCACAGCGTCGGTACCTCCCTTGCGCACCAACACTAGGGCTGAAGGCCACAGCGAAGCCGCCGCGGCGTAAAGCCCAGACGCAAAACTGTTACGCGAACCCAGACGTGAGGCGCCTAGCAGAACGGAGTTCAACATAAAACGCCCTTTTAAAATAACAGTGCTTTATAAAATAAAAGCGCTCCGAGTGTATGCGAACATTGCGAATTGTTACGAGATAAACACAAGCTAAACGAAGTGTTACGATTCACTACTTGATAAACATCGCGATACCGACGCTCGTGAGAGAAATTTCACTTTTTCCTCGCCGCCGTTTTTATCATGTACCGTGATGTTATCGTCGTTTCTGTATAGGAATAATTAATCTTATATTCATGCTGCGTCCAGAGCTTTATGCTTGGAATTTTTAATTACTTACAAAAACCGTCCATCCTCTCGGCAACAAAGTTGCTGGCAATTTCGTTCGACCTTGCGCTACTTATGAACTCTTCCCGCACTCTTATGTATACTTCTCGCACTCTTACAATATGCCAATTTGCCGTTTCGTTAGAACGTATTCTTTTGCGTGGATTTATCGCCGTTGCACTCAACACACATTAATTATTAATACAACATTTTCAGTATGTCTTACATTTAAATACTTCAATTTGTATCTCATTATTCCAAATGAATGTTTTAAACTTGCAGACACTAAGGCAATACAAATAATATTTTCAGAAGAGAGAAGAAACGTTCCTATTAGCTAAATAATTTTTATGCTTTAGAAATATCTAAATTCAGCGCTATTAACATTTTCACATACATTCATTTGGGCTAGAAAAACATTTTTTTACTATTAGTCCATAATTTTAATGCAAAATCCGTTGTATGCCAACTCAAACGTTTGCGCACCCTTTACGTCAATTTACTAAAACCTTGACAAATTAATTCTTTGAGAAACATGTTATTTTAAATTAATTATGTTTTTGGTTTTGGGTTTTTGGAAGGTACTTTTATATTCATATCGTCTCATTTTTCATTTGGATACATCCACTTTTCTCGGACGTTTTCGTGTATTCATTTCCGCCGCCAAAATGAGTCCTATCTCATTTTCACCAACGGACGAACGGGGACATGTTAAACAAAAAAAATCCACACTTTGAATTACGAACTGAATTAAGGTAGGAATGGCCGCTGCATGCATACCCGATCTTCCCATCCACGCCACAAAATCCGCAACAACCAGACAAAACAAGAAAACTTTCTTTACAAGTGCTCCCGCTCCGGAAATACAGCTCGTTTCCGGCGCGCGCAATAAAACCGCGGGGCGCGGGCGCGGGCGCGCGCTCTCGCGGCTGGTCCGCGAGGCGGGGCGGCACGCGCCCGTGGACGCCTCGCTCGCCCTCGCACGCCGGCGGCCGGCGGCGTACTCACCGCGGGAGCGGCAGCGACCCTGGCGGCGAGCGGGCGCGGCGGCGGCGCGCCGGCGTCGTCGTCGGCGGGGCAGCGAGAGCGCACTGGCCGGGGCGGCGGCGGCGGTGGCGAGGGCGGCGGCGGCGGAGCAGCAGCAGCAGGGCAGCGTGCGTTCGGCGCGGCGTCTGCGCGGAGACTGCCGCCGCGCCGGCCCGGCCCGGCCCGCTCGCCCGCCGCCGCCGCCGTCGCCCCCGCATGCGCCGCCCCGACCCGACCACCCCCGCTGCTCGGCTCCCCGCCCGCCACGCGGCCAGCCTTTTCTCGCAGCGCTGCTTTGTGTGCGCACCTGGTGATCTGCACGCTTCTTCCGTCGCCTTCTTCTCTACATCGTTTTTCGAAATGTTGGTACACTGGTCTAGATATTTCGCTTGAATGTTTCGTATTCAATTTCATTTCTTTCCAAAGTTGCAAAGAACATGGGATTAGTGATATCTCCTTCGAGGCCCGCAGTTGTTCACCTACCTATTTAACTTAATGATATTGTTTTGTCGAAAATATATTGCGTTCTGATTTGTACTAGCAGGAAGTAGTAATTTTCACGAATAGATCACGCTTTCCTCTGTATACTCCGATTTAACTATAGTGACTCTTGAAGGTCACGAGCTGGAAGAAGAGGGGACACTGCTATCCAAACCGGAACTTTGTTGTGACTTACATTTCTGGTATTGAAGCTCCCGATAGGGCGACAGTGTTCCCCCTCCTTCCACCTGGTGACCTGGAACGGACACTACATTTAAATATTATTATAATGTGTTATAACGAGGATTGTATCATCTGTCGGCGGCTCCCAAACCCGACGGTTTCTGGGTGTTCGCGGGACACCTAGAAGAGTGACGCAAATTCGGAAACTTCTCTGCTGATGCCTGTCAGGTATAAATTGAGCGACCTCGGTGACCGCTGTCAGTCTGAAGCAGAGCTGTGAATTGTGGGCATCGCGGTAAACAGTGGTGCAGTGGTCAGTTCAGAGAACTGTGTAGCGGTGCAAAGTAAGTGAGTGGTGTGAAAATAAATGTTCAAAAGAAGTGAGCCTTGTGAAAAGAAATAACCAAGTGAATAACTGAAGAACGGTAATATACGTATAGAACGGGAATACATAACTTCGTTAAAATAAATATCTGTGTTGTAATTCACGACCAATAACCGTTACAGTAACACACTTTTTCTACTTTCATTTCTACCTTTTACCGGGAGAGGCGGCTCAGTGTATCAATTGATGTCACTGCAGTGCTTGAGGTCCTAGGTTCGAGTTCCGACGTGGCGGCAAGATTTTCTATACTAGATTTTCAGCTAGGTCGAATTTAGTCGCTGTCTAAAGGAAAATTCTAGCGGCCGGCTGCTCTGATCGGTAGTTTTCCATGGTTTCTTCGAAAAATCCAGGCGAATGTCGGAGAAGTACCCAAACAAACAGGCCATGAACCGCGCGTAATCATTCCTTCATATTCCTTGTCCTATCCTCTTCCCTTACACACTTACACTAACATGCACTACACTGCCACACATGCCGGGAGACCGGTTGGGGGCTTAGAGCTTGTCCCGGCTGGGGCGGTGCCACGTTGGTGGGAGATACCTGGTTGGGGAAAATCCCGCTAGCCGACGGTAGGTCGGCGCCGGATCTCGCCATCCATTGGGGGAATATCTGCGCCACCTCCCGAAGAAAAAACATGCACTATACTTGCGAGACTAATAACCTCAGTAGTTGACGCGCCCGGAATCACTAACAATCAGTCATTTCTACGTTAATCCTATTGTGTTGCCCAACTTACTCATATTTTCCAATAGTTCTATTAGCACATAACTTGGTATGATTCGTGCCATTTGAATTAGTTTGCACCATTTCTTGATTGATTCTTATTTCGTTTCCCTTTCGAGACCCTAGCATTTACTCTTGTCTATGAGGTCACTCATCTAGTAAAAAAGGACTACTACCTCTGCCTCTATGCAACAATGTTACGTTCTATTGAGTTACTTACTAGAATAATGATTGTATTATATTTCATAACCTACTTCATATGACTTGTTTCCTTCATCTTGCATGTTCACCATGAGCCATTTTGATACTGTCATTTCTGTAATTTTCTCCATTACCTACTTATACACTCCAGTATCCGTACATTGTCCAGTTTTTCTATATTATCGCAATATTTTCTAAAAACCAATTCTTTTTTTATTTTTCTTACAATTCACTCACTTTCATTATTTCCTTTTCATTTTAATTAGTACTTTTTTATCCATTACTAGTGCACTCGGCAATGCTTGGCTATTGCAGTGTTTTCCACATCACACACTACTGGTTATGTGGTTGCTAATCACGTTTTACGCAACGCTGTTCCAATCGATGAAAGTCTTTCTCGCAAGAAAAATTTGTTCTACGTCTTGGTTTGGACATGGTTATCAAGTATCATATTGTTAAAACAGTCTCTCTTAAGTTTGGGCATGCGCTCTCTATGATTATATTTTTGCAGAAATTTAATTTACTTCTCCAAGATTCAAGTAATAATTCCGGTCGATATCTCTCAATCGTTGGAACAAAAGTACTTGTATGCAGCGAAGACGCGTTGAATCTTTGACTGTGTGGCGGGTTGCGTGTAGTTCAGGGGCGCTTGAGTGGTCATAAGGGAATAAATCATCAACAACCACGCCGCCACAATTCCGATTTAATTCATATCACTCATTAAACACACCCATTACAAATAAAAAACAAAGTGTGAACATTTCAGCGAAATGGGTGGAGAAGTTTTTGCGTCTTTGTGCGACACACCTACTCGCATTCCCTTTCATTTAGATACAGATTTATCTGAAATAGATCCTATGTGATTATACTCATTTCAATATTTTTAACTTACAAGTTAAAATTAGTATTCTATTCATAGCTACTGTGTTGCTTTTATTCACATTTTCCTTTGGAGTCTCTTGGCGAGACGCCTGCGTTGTAGCAAAACGCTTTGAGTTGTGTCAGAACCGAACGGCACCAACGACTGGTTTTAAGCTCTACCACAAAGAAAAAGCTTCTGCCTTATGTATTCTACAGTCAATTTTCCAGTACTAGTTATTTGACGCTTCCCAACGTAACCTTCAGTTGTATTCTTCACTATAACCATGGATTTGTTGGACGGTGACCTTGACGGGTGAGCCCGAGGGGCGCTCGTGAAGCTAAAGTGCTTTGGAAGGAAAGAAGGGCTTTCTGGCGACAGTGCAAAAGTTGAGTATCAGGTATCCTGCCTGTGGTCGCCTTCGCAGTTGCAAGGTTGTCCACCCCCTGCAGAGCTCCTTCACCCTTTTCTGTCGCGTGCGACCCTGAGCTTGCCTACTTTGCAGGCGATGAAAATCCGAGGATGGTTATGAAGCGGACTTCACGTCAAATTTTGCCATTTGCAGTTAAATAAACTGTTATTTAGTAGTCATAACAAGAATCCGGACGGGACACTCAAAATTAAGTCACTTCCACCTACTACAAAGGAATCCCCCCAAACTTGTGATGTGTGTAGTTGTAATCTAAACCTTGGACCACATCATTGTGTCATGTCCCAAGTTCTCATTACAGCGTAAAAACCTCTTGCGGGGACTGGACGTTGGTGCCCTGTTACATTCCCCGGACTTCAAAATCAAATGGTTAAATTTTGTAAAGTTATTGCTATCATGTCAGAAATTTGAGATCAAAACAACATGCTAATTATTGCAAACAATGTTTTATTGTATTAATGTAGAATTATGGTATTAAAACAATGTAATTTTGTATTAGAGATCTAAATGTAAACTGTGTATTAGATATTGTGATTGGCGCGGTCGCTAGTGATCTTGTAGTTGATGAAACCAAAAATAAAGTAAAAAAACATTTTTTTATTTCTTAGCATATTTTTAATTACAGTAACTAACAACTCCTACACAATATCATTCACTTTCCGTGTTTACACTCTCTTCATTTCACATCATATTTGTTTCCTTCCCATTCTCGAAAAATGTCCCCTCTGTTTTAATGTCATTTGCTTGACTTCATTCGCTCCTAAAGTTTTTCGCATTTTTTCTAGCTGAAACCTTTTCTCGATTTTCACTTTCATCATCTCTGTCAGTTTCAAATACACCTATGACTTCTCTTTCTGTAGATGCTGTAGCAACTGACTTTCCTTTCTCACAAAACTTACACATAAAGCAAACAGGAAACCACAACTTGTAACCTTAAAAATTTAGAGCAAGCATGAAAATTACCTGTCGGAAGGGTCGCGGATTCGAGTCCCGCCTTGGACATGGTTCCTTGTCTCTCGTGTATATGTAATTGTATGGGGCCTCGCGTTCTGCTGACCCCAGATCAATCAAACCCACAAGTGTGTTGGTATCTAATGTATGAATATGCGTCCCATCGGGACGTAGAGGGTAACCAGCAGTTTCGTGGATAAAATCTCTTGGGAAAAATAAATGAAAATTACCTATTATTATGGATAACTGAAACAGACATGATCAACACTTTATTTCCCACGTAGAAAGATATAGAATCAACAGCAATCATGATTGCCCTTCTCTTTCATATTGTGTAATAATCGTACTTATAAATCCCTTCAGCAAATGCTGGCTGTCAAATGTAGCTTAATCTACAGAAATCTGCCTGCTCGTTCAATGTGCGGCCAGGTGATGGCTGAAACAAGCGAATATTTTACATGCCAAAAGAAAAATTAGATTGTTTGAGTGGAAAACGGCCATTATTGAAGGTGACCATTCAGTGGGGAAGGCCGTCTGAAAGAATTTAATATGTTTTGGAGGAAATAAATTGAAATTCACATAATCATTTTCACATTTTCTTCATTTTCAACGTCAACTCCTGAGTATACTTGGAATATACACTAGTAATGAGAGAGTTAATTGTTCGTTTTCGTCTTGAAGAGTTAATGCAAGACAACTCCCGCCGTTATTGCCTTCTCTCTCTTTATTTGGATTCTTCTTTCAGCGGTGGCTCACTAAAAGGTTCTCTTCAAATATTTCCTGAACTGTTGCAGGTATTTTAATGCAATTTTTACTCAAAACAATTGGACGCGAGGGTCACAGGCGATGTATGATATTAAATTGTAGTTGTTTTTTTAATTTAAGAAATACTGAAATACGTGTTTTTAAATGGAACCCTATAAATGTTGAGCTGTGGCGTCTCCTCACTCTGGACCTAGGGCGTTGGCAGTGAAGGAAAATGTTAACCCCCACACTACTCTTTTCGCTTACATATTTAGAGTAAAATTAAAAATGTAAACAAAATTTTGATTTGTTTTCAATTATAATGCTGGAAGAATGAGGGAACGATAGCCGCAAAATATCAACAATTACGACGTATTTTCTATTGCGAAGATAGAAATAATACTTTTTATAGTATTTATAAAGACATGCTCGGCACTTTTCCCATTCTTCGGTTCTCGTTTTAAAAATTAAATTCTGAAATATTATTATTGGAACACGATCATCCATTACTTAATTACTTGTTTCTTTTCTTCATACGTAAGGGAAGGAAATAAATTATTTAAAACTATTGTTCCACTTTTTCATAATCCTTAAAAAAAAAAAACACTGATTTCATGAGTGCGTTCATGTCCGCTAAAGTCTGCAACGCGCAACGGAGAATATCACAATCACGAGCGCTCTCTCTCCAGCAGGCCGTTGAATCGGGATCCAACGCCTTGGCTCGATTTGTCCTTGAGTGAGGAGGGGACGTCGCGCGCATGCGCTGCCGCCTCCCGATCCGACCTGAATTCGTTGGAGGCATTCGCCAGCGGCCTGAGCATCGCTCGCGCTCTGCCTGCGCTGCATGGACGCGCTGGTGCCGATCTATGAGGCCGATTGCACTGAAGACCGAATAAATGAAAAAATCTAAATAAATTCGAGGGATTTTCTTTATTTCCTTGGGCGTTGATACACGACGTGCACACTCAAATAAAACGCCACTGATGTTGAGACACACACAGATATCTCAAGGGAAATATTGAGTAAAATAATATAAAATATTAGATCATTTTAAATATTGAAACCCGGGAATGATATTGGAACCCGGGAATAATAACATAAGAGTAGCATGACACATTTACAAAGGGGACATTGGGTAGCCATGTTGAACATTGAAATTTCAGATGCAAATATTGTGATGTCAATACTTAGAAATGTTCGAAGCTTAAATAAACAATAAATGTGGGACATTGAAGATTTCTAGAACAAAATAAACATAGCTATGATTTGGGACGTGGATTTTATAGATTTTTTTTTATTTTGGAAGCGCCATCAGACAAAAAGCAAGAATGATAGACAGCCAATGGTGACAGATTTTAATAAAGGCGAAGGTAATGAGTGAAGATAAGTGACTGTCGGGAAACGAGAAACAGAAATTATAAAATTACTTATAAAAATTCGGAAAACAAACTAAAACGGAAGTACATATTTCTTCGAAGCCGTAATTTTCACAGATGGTATTTGATTGCAGCCGCAAACACATGAGAGGCTAGTTAGTCGTAGTAATGATCTGAGCATCAGGACTTTTAGTCGTCATGATATGAAGAAGTCCCGAGTAGTGATGTTCACCCAAGGCATTCCCGAGTAATTATTTCATGTAAATATTTCAAACTAATAGTGGATTTAGGGCATTAACTTTGCCATAATTTCAACGCCAAGACAGAAGACCAGAAGATTATTAGTAGTGGACGTGATTTTTCGGGGAATATTTTTCACTTCGGCATTGCGGTTTCTCAACACATTATCTTCACAAACTGTAAGCTCCACGGAAAACACCTCGCAAGATAGCCTAATCATTCTTTGCAATGAAATTACTTTAAAAAGCGGCCTTTAAAAATTAACAAAATTCATATTTAATTTGATGACATTCCGATAATAGTTTATAAAATACAATGTAAATATAATCATGAAATTGTAACAATAAATAATTCAATTGTGTTACTGAAAAATGAAGGCTGATTTTTATTAATAGTTTGACTCCGTAGATCAATCATCCTGGGTTTTTCTTAACAATAAATTGTCAGCAATTATCTAGTCTATACTGGATGGAACATCAGCCTACGTAAGTAATATTAAATTAATAATTATTTATAAAAGAACATGAAATTGGGGGATATAATATACAGATGTCCCACCAACTATGGACCACCCTCATAACTCCTAAACGGTTCAGGATATCGAAATGCAGATTTTGATGAATAATGCGGAATTTTGAGACAAGTAACATGAAACAGAGAAATTGTCTATAATATTTTCAGTTTTCGAGAAATTTAATCATCTTTGATGTTTTAAATCGAACTATATATTTTTCTCACAAGCAATGGATTGACCATGAAAAGCGGATTAAAATGATGTATCTTATGCTAATATTTTGATAGTAACTTGAGAATAAAATTATTCTTTCTGACACGTGACTTTGAATGAAACAGGCAATCGTGTAGCAGCCGTTGCACCTCTCGCCTTCGGGGACGGTGGCCTTCGCGGCGTCAAGACCGTTGCGTGGAGAGGAGAGGCTGAGAGGGGTGGGAGTGGGGGATAAAAGGCATAACTACAGCAATCCTTGGTGTTAACACAGACATCACACTACGAAATGCCAATTTTAACGATCAGAATGGGAGATTTTTTCATTTATTTATCTGGATTTAACTTGTCTTCTACTGAAATTTCAAAACACGTCGTTTTCAAAACACGTCGTTTTTTATATCGTTCCAAAGAACGATATAAAAAATTGGTAGCGTGAGGAAGATGATAATAGTAAATATAATTTTCAAAACTGAACAAGAAGGCAACCGCCGTCTCTTCGTTGTTAAATTTCATTTGTAAATAAAATGATCACTTGTCCACTTTGCAACCATACGACTGCTGTTCATAAATGGAAAAGAAAACAGTGCACTTCAGTCTTCTGCCGTGGATTTTCAAGTTTGTGGCAGCACTTGGCGCTATGAAGTGAGAAACACTCTAATCAGTATTAGAAGTCGCGACTACAGATATGCATTTTTGTTAAAGTTTGGTAAATGTACACTGTTGAAATTGAAATGATATAAGGCATTGTCATTGCCAAATACACCAAATTTACACTGTTAGAACTGTCAAGAGTATTTCAAATTTTTTATTTCTTTGTTCTTTTGGTACATATTTAAATAGAAAGGTTATTAACAGTAAATAATACGAGAAAATGTCTACCTATTTATTATTTGATGAATTAACCGAGATATTGCAATGAAAATCTTTAAGCATTCATTTGTTCCGAGGTTTTAAAATGATGGCTTGTTTTTGCACTGAGATCGATTCTTGTAAGTATGAAAATGACCTTTATTATTATTATTACTATTATTATTATTATTATTATTATTATTATTATTACTATTATTATTATTATCGTCTTTGCGACAATATTTTTTATTTCGTTCTTTTCGATGATCGTTGATTTGAAATTTCAGAAGAAGAAAAGTTCAATTCAGATGAACAAATAGGAAAAAACCTCTCATTCTGATCGTTAAAATTGATGTTTGTTCATATGTTTTTCGTGTCAAGACCATGCATTCCTGCAGTTACGCCTCCATGGCCATTGGTTAGCACGACCACCCCTCTCACACTCCTTCACAAAACAGTATCGACGCCGCAAAGGCTACCTTCCTTCAAGGGTGTCTGTTACAATAATTGCCCGTTTACTTGAAGATATCATGCCAGAAAATCTAAATTTATACCCAAATTACTATCAAAATACCAACATATTATACATCACTTTATTTCTATTTTCATGATCTATCCATTGCTGGTGAGAAAAATATAAAGTTCCATTTAAAAAATCAAAGATGATTAAATTTCTCGAAAATTAAAAATGTTATAGACAATTTCTCTATGGCATGTTACTTGCCCCATAATTCCGCATTGTTCAGCAAAAACTGCGTTTCGATATCCTGAACCGTTTAGAAGTTATGGGGGTGGTCCATAGTTGGTGGGACATCCGGTATAAGTAAAGATAAATCTTTTCAAGTACATTGTGATATTAAAAATAGTTTCAAATTGGTTTACACAAAGTCGGGCATAATATTAATAAATAAGCACTTATAAGTTCAGATTTGTAAAAACACAATTCATATTGGTTTGCACAGTGGTTAAGTTAACACAGCAAACGGTTAAGTTAAAAAAATCGAGATTACAAAATCGTTTCAATTTATTTGGTCTACGATTACAAACGTGATAAGACGAGTTCATACAGATGCAAATTACTCTATATTACATAACGATATTTGTGATAAATTTAGTGTTTATACAACCACACCGACAGTTAATATTCTGCCATTACTGCTGGGAAACACGCTTGAAGGCCGTTCGGTTGGGTTGCGTTGTTCCTGCACGGGAATGACAAATACGGCGCGGGGACGCCATGAAAACGCTTCGCGACAATCGTTCCAAGACTATTACTGGGGCCGTGCTAAAAAGGAGAGGTGACATTAGTAAGTTAGTTGAAGTATTGGCGTATTGTTCAATTATGTTTTACTTTTGATTTTACTACATATGAAACCTTTATTTTGGTCCCACATTGCTTGTAACTTTAATTCTCACCTTTGGGAAGATTTTTTAATACATTATAGAAATATCATAACTATATCCCGCGCAGAATGCTCATAGTCAAAATTATAATGAAGCTGCTACATGAGTACTCAATGTGAACTCCCAACATTCTATATTGCAAAACATGGATTCTCAAGATCTTCCGAATTCTTCCCACCTGTCAACTTCCATTGAGTTGCCTAGAGATTCTCATACTGATTGGCAACTGTCAAAATTATAATTAAACTGATACACGAGTAATCAACATGAACTTCTAACATTATATATTGCAACACATGGATTTTCAAGATCTTTTAAATTCTTCCTACCTCTCAACTTCCACTGAGTTGCCTCAAGATACACTCTTCGCGTGTGTATAGAAACATCACTAATAATACCACATCGCATCAACATCTTCAAGCATTAAATCCAGCAAAACGATGAAGTCATCAAAGCGCACGTACTCAGTGCCTCCGTATTCTCGTTAAAAAACTTTCAATGAGATTTCTGAAACTAAAAATGAACCTCAAGGATCATGAGAAATTATGAGATATTCAGGTGGTTCCTTTT
The DNA here is from genome assembly GCA_011170035.1 of Teleogryllus occipitalis. Taxonomy (NCBI): domain Eukaryota; kingdom Metazoa; phylum Arthropoda; class Insecta; order Orthoptera; family Gryllidae; genus Teleogryllus; species Teleogryllus occipitalis. The sequence goes on from BLKR01011174.1 coordinate 16,250, forward strand.
TGCACTGTATTGCGATGTTGTTCAATACTGCAGTGGCCATTATTGCTAACGCACTGACGTTCACATTAGTGTGCAAGTCCAATTTTAAAACTAGGAACCTTCACAATACTGTATCTCGACAGTATTTATGGTCGCAATGTGTGGTTCGTTAAAATTGCGTTGGCAATGTGATATTTAGAAATGGTGTTACCAGGTATGTGCTAAGACGATATCTCCTAATAAGAATTCTTTTGTAATTATGTTTCTTTAAAACTTCATCCTCCCTTCACTCGAGTGAAAAATAAAACCGTCATTGGCTAAACCTGGCCACCTTGCCACTTCATTTCTAATAAATTGGTTAGCATCTGAAATTGTCAGTACATTTAATGAAAAACACAATTTTCTGTTTCGGAATCTTTCCGATCCAATTCCTCCTGGAGACAAAATTGGCACATGAGTACAGCCAATTGTACCTATATCACCAGGAAAGCGCGCAATTCTAAAAAATTCTTACCTCACTGAGGCTTCGTCACCTTGTGGGAATACCACATGCTGTGCCAGCAGAGGGGTAATTTTCAAGAAAATTTTTTTCACACTACGGCATAAGGTAGGTGTTGAAACCGCACCACAGTCGCCGATCACGAGGTGTAATGATCCCGTAGCATGAAACCTTAGAGCAACCGATACTTGTTGCATGGGCGTCAGAGGTTTGTTCCTGTTAGTGGTGTACTCCAGACGCAGTTATATTTCTTCAAGTATTTTCAGGGTCACTTCCTTCGACGGCCTGTACCTAGTATCGAGTTGAGCTTCGTCCGATTCATAAAAATATTTTTTCCGCGTAATTTGCCGATCCGTATTCATGAAATAATTCCATCCCTAAGAATTCTATGTACAGAAGTTCGACGTCAAAATTGTCTGCCATTTTAGTACACACCAGTTACACACATGCAATTAGATCAGTAAAACAACAATCGTCGGGCTGCTGATGAATACACAGTACGAGTTCAATACTCCCTAACCTCACAACTACTCGCAACAGACGTTTAACTATTCGTCAATGGCGTTGATGGCCGGGTACCAACTTTCACGAATATTTTGGCGATCGTCAAGCAATACAATCTTGGTGAAACTTAAAAATGGCTTTTAACGCTTCATTAGTAATTTGACGTTCCTCAAAGCTGCTGATCAAGGTTGGTGAAATCGGCCGAAAGACTATTTCTTTGCAGCTTGCTGACCATGTATTCACCCATAGCTTTGATCTGGGCTAAAGTGGAGCGTAGTATTTATAAAAGTATTCACAAATAATAACTGTGCTATTATTTATATGAAATATATACATAATAACTAAAACCATTATCAACTGAACACCTGTAAATAAATTATGTGAATTAAATATATATATTAGTTACTCGGCGCTACTAACAACTTGAAGAGAAATTATGTAGTTTACTAATAACTCATACCTTTTAGTTGCAGTTGCACGAGTAATAACTAATTCAAACAATTTGACCTCACGTCCTTTTGTAGTATTTATCTCAACTGAGTTATTTGTCATTTTATCTGTAAGTTATGCTTCATAAGCGGACACATAGGAACTGTACTGTTGCATTATGGTTAACAAACGCCTCCTATTATTTGCCTATGAAGGACCACTACACCATCATGGTTGAACTTTAATCAGTTCAACATTTTAGACGAACAATTTCTTTTACTTGCTTTCAGTTAGATTCAAATATTACATTAATGTAATACAATTCCAGACAACTAGAACTTAAATGTCTTCTATTTGCTTTCATTTACCCAATTTCAAACTTGTGATCTATTTAATCATTTGAGTCATTTTTGACATTCAAACCTGGGGGCTGTCATAAAAAATCACACTTTCTTTGCGAACGTTGGCAATCCCCTAGAACTTTTAAAGGGTTCACAAAAACGAAATGTTTTTATTTAACAACACGGAATCATTGGATAAGTACGAGAGTACCTAGAGATATTATTAGTAATAATATTAGTTTTAGAGTAATTCAATAATCTTTGACGTTTTAGTTAATCAATTTTTTGGACTTACAATTGATAATTCATAAAAAGAATAATTCAATAATGTTTCACTTGTTAATAATTGAAAAGTAATATTATATAAAATAGTTTTTGACACGTTGTTTGATACTGTACACCGCCATCGTATTGAAAATGTTCTTCTAGCACAGGCGGCGCGTAAAATTCATAGTCTTTGCAGCAAGTGGTCTTGTTTCGGCAATCGCGGTTTCTACCGTTCACTCGAATGGATGACAAGGAGCGAGGCCAAGGAGGGAAATTTTGCATTTCCCCCACGATGGACGGAGAATACTAATTGTCGGCAGTCATAAACATTTTTAATTTCTCAAAACTAATGTGATGCAGCGTAAGGTAATACGCATATGTATGAACTAGACTATGCTGTTTATCATGGAGTGAATAAAACGATAGGTTCCATTTAAAAAATATAAGTTGGGTCGATATATCCGTAATTAAAAAATGTAAGTTTAATAGTATACATCATGTTATGTGCCCCTTGCATTGATTTGTTTTAGTAAAAACCGCATATCGATATCTGCAACAGTTCAGGAGATATTCAAAGGGAAAGTTAAGAGTGTCTCCCTGTATTCCTGCCCTTGGATACCTTATTTCCAACATTGTCCACTCAATACTTCGTGGCTTGAAACAGTGTCTTTCTAGTAAGTAATTATCTTTCATATATTTTTTTCATTTTCTGCTCAAAATGTTACTTTAATTTCTGAAGAATATATAATAGTTTGCATAGTTTGCATGCCGTATTGTTATTTCTGTTTCACTCTATTTTTACTGCTTCATTGCTTTTCAATGTTGTATTCGTAATATTGTTCGTATTGACTGTCAATATTCTAATAAAATGATTTTTAATGTTTTCACTTTCGCAATATTTACGACTTCTCAACATAATTTTACATCATGTGGAAAGTTAATCCTTCTTATAACAAAATTAACTGTATCATTTCGTTTCCCAACGTTTATTTTCTCCGTAAACCAAACCAATTTCAACATGTGAATGTAAATTGTATCCTTCACATCTCCTGGTTATTTCTTTATTATTGTCTTCATCTACGTAGTGTTATTGCATCATCTCTTATTTACGTAGTGTTATTGTATCACTTGCATATCACCTCACATTTTCCAATCAACTCTCTGGAGGCCGCCCTGTAAATAATCTCAACATTTTCTTTCTACTGAAACGCGCTCCTTCCTCTCTTCATCGCGTTTCCCGTGTAATGTTTGCTTCCCCTCCACTTCTCCCCACCGCATTCACCTCCATTCCCACCGCCTCCACCTCCATTCCCGCCGCAGACGGACCAACGGAATTACATCACAGGAAACTGTCACAACTCGGCGCCACAGGGCAAAAAGTTAAATTCGCCATCGCGTGTTTTAAAGAAGAGCCCGTCCTCTGGCAGCCCCGTTCCACGCGCCGGGGCCCCAGGCGGCCTATTTCCCCGGCCTCGTCCCCGCCGGAGCAGCGCGGGGCGGGGAAGGGCGGGGAGCGCAGGGCGGGGGGCGAGGGCAGAGCAAGGTGACAACCGGCGCAGCCAGAAGAAATTCGTGAGGCGAAGCAGAATAAGAAGAGAATAGGACGGGAAACTTGAAAGGAAACGCGTCTAGATATTTGATAAAATAGGGCGTGGGTCTGGGAAATAGAGAAAACGTCAAATAACATTCAGGTAAATTTGACCGGGGAAGACCTAGGGAGACAAGGAATGGGAAAGGAAATGAGATGAGCAATCCGGCTGTAGGTAATTGACGCCCCTGTGGAAGGAGGGGGGATTCGCAAATTGAGGATGGATAGAGCCCTAACAGCGTGAGAAGAATCAAGAACGGACAGGGGGAGAGGTGAGTTCAAAAGCACACCCCGTCCGAAGCAGCGAGGAGAAGCGAGGGCAAGGCAGCGGCGCGAGGGGGCGGGGCCGGGAGGTCAGGCTGGAAGGGGCCGGAGCACGCGAGGGGAAAAGACGTCGCGACGCGACAAGATTACGCCGCCACAACGCTCGTAATAAAACTTTGTTCCCGTAACGAAATCAGCAAATCCTGCGGCGGACAGGCGCCTCTGGGGGTGGACCAATTATCATTCTATTAACCTTGGCCCGGGCCTTGCGTGCCTCGCCGCCGGGCGCCTGTAGTCCGCCGCCGTCGGCCCGCCCCCACTCCCCGCGGGGCCCCTTCAAGTTTGTAATGTGGCCACGAACACTGACACCTGCACCGCTTCCGGAAATGTCCCAGAGCGCCGTCGGAACGACTGGGGCCAGCGTAAAACGTCGTTCCTCAAAAACCGTGCCCCGGCATGAGGGAATATATATCGAAGTAATTCACGTCAGTGTCTCGCAGAGACTCTCCGGGAGAGAGGAAAAAAGAAAGTACTTCAGAAGGAGAACTTCCTTTCTGCAGAGATAACCTCATTGTTCGAAAATGGAAGGAAGCATTTATCGTGCTCGCGGGTACGTTCCACGGGCTGCTGTTCGGCCCAATTCTTCGCGGCGACTCGGTTAGAGTGAGTTTGCCACCCTCCCGCCGGACTAACGGTTGGTTTTTTTCCGGATCCCTTACAGGAAGGACTTCTTAAGACGTGACAAAAGAAAAGAAAAATAATACATGTCCTCCCATTTCTTAGAGTAACAAAATTTTCTCAACATTGAATGCGCTTATCAACTTCATATTTCTTCCTCTTTCACTAAAAAAATTCTTATATTGCTATGTTCAATATTTTTTTAGTTTACCTAATTTTTTTTTTACATTTTCCTTCGTTGTTCGATAATTAGATCGAAAATGTTTGTTTGGAACTTTAACGTCACAAACTATTTTTAGTGAATTTTGAACTTTCGGTGCGTTATGATAACATTCAAAATGTAGTACATCTCACCAAATTTCCTTCCTGTGGATCTACAGACATTTTTACTGAAGAGAAAACAATAATTGATGCACGTATTTTACATTATGATATAAAAGCTGTAAATATTAATAATACCGATAGATCTGTGACTTTGGTAGTGAAATTCCGAATGACTTTCATTTCCAAGTTTTATTTGTAACTTCTTGTGAGGTTTCAAAATCTATTCTATCGGTTCGGAATATTTTCATAACTATTAGCACCGTTAAGCTCACTAGACTGCCATGAGTGTATGATAATGAAAAAAATTTAAGATATTCCATAAAAATCAATGGAGTAAATGTGCCCGAAATAATAAATTGTTGAATACAATGTAATTCATGTGCATGGATAATGAATAAGAATGAAATTTCATGTATTTAATAAATCTTAATTAGTAATTACAGAAAAATCATTAGTAAGTAAAATTAAAAAATTATCATAAAAATATTTAGATCCTGGTTAAAACAAATGTAGTTTAGGTACCCATAGCCACGTATAACACCATTTATTTAATAATTTATGTAATACTATCAAACGTTTGTAATATGTTTATTGAGTTACTTGGAATACAGTAATTCATGAATTTTAAGCTATTGTTTTGAAAGTGGCACTGAGAAAAAAAGTTTTTGAAAAGGTGTCGGTTGTTTTCCTGAAAGTATATCGAGCAATCACTGCACTCTAATCAAATACGTTATTATAAAATCATTCTGTAAACAAAAAAATCGCGAAATGCAAATCTAATGTTAATCACATCATCGTAATGTCACATCACGACTTTCATGAAGCTTATTACGCACCCCGACCGCACTAAAAAATGTTGAGTCCCTGATAAACGAGAAAGCAACACGTGAAAGAGGTGAAAATAGACGAAATGTTTGCATATAAGTCCGTGAAAAGAAATTTTCATTAGTTCATGAAAGATATAAGTTACAAAACTATTTCAGTGAAATGAACGTAATACCGTGCTTCAAAACACACTAAGATAAAATGAAGTACAAAGAGTCAAAAAGATTCCAGCGGGATAAATATGTGATCAAAGACAAAGCCTGTGGATATTACAAAAAGTGTGAAAGTAAAACGTAATGGCAAAAAGCTCTTTGAATATTCGATATAAGGGTGAAATGTATTGGAATCAACTCAACACTATGATCTCGAATGGCACTCCTAAAATCCTTTAATCCTGTTCTTGTCAACTGCAACTTTGCACGCACGTCAGCATTATGGTCTAACAGTGATGTTTCATTTATGGTTAAGATTGTTGCAGGGGGAGAGGAAATACGTGCAATTTTATAGACGAAAATAGATTGGGATAATTAAATGAATAGATGGATGGGTTTCCCATAACTCCGCAGATTAGCCGATTTTGCATTGAAACCTGACAAATACGTCAGAAGTAAGATCTAGTTGTGTCATTCCGAAGATCATTGGGATATTTCAATTTTGGGGGGAACTTTTCATGAAGACTCCGTGACATTTTCAATTTTCGAGTTTTCTATTTTTCATGTTATGAATATGTAGAAATTTTATAGCTTTTCAACACTTTCAACAACTTTTATAGCTTTTCTAATTTTTGACATGCGTCCTTGCTGCTCGATATTTTAAACTATGTCTCAACTTTCCAAGTCGTGTTTTAACCATATTGATTCTCGTTTTCTGCATAAATTCATTCAATTGTTGATCTAGCACTTTTTAAATTCATCAAATGATGTCTTGCACTTTAAAAAAAATCGTAGTAATTGTAAACTAATAACATTAAGAAGAGTAAAATCTTTTGTAGGCCGCGCATTTCTACAAGTTTACTCAAAACGTAGAAATATATATATAGTAGTTATAACTCGTTACCATATTTACCGTAAGTAGGAATTTTAAAGAAGGTAAATAAACTCTCCTACCCCAATTAATAAATCGATGTGTGGGGAATCAAGAAGCCAAAGAGAGTCAATGTTGAAACGCGCAGAAATTACCGATGAACACTGCTGGTTCGACAAGAAATTGTAAAGAGCAGAGCTGGATGAATCGAGATCGGTAGGTCAGTAGGATGCAGTGGGGCAGAATGGGTGGAGAATGGAAGGGCGGGGAAGGCGGAATAGGGAAGGACGAAGTGGGGCAAGGCTGGACGGGACTGGCTAGAGTGGGGAAGGGAAGAGTTGGGCAGGGCGAGGCGACGCAGGACGCGACCTAACGAGACACAACGAGGCAGGTAGAGCGGGGCAGGTCGGGGCTGGGTGGGTCGGGGAAGAGCACGGCTGGGCGACCAGAGCAGAACGGGAGGGGGAAGGCGAAGCGGGCCGGGTGGCCGGGCAAGGGCGGGTAGGGTAGGGCGGGGCGAGAGGCGGGGCGAGAGGCGGGGCGAGAGGTGGGGCGAGAGGCGGGGCGAGAGGCGGGGCGAGAGGCGGGGCGACAGGCGGGGCGAGAGGCGGGGCGAGAGGCGGGGAGAGAGGCAGGGCGAGATGCGAGCCGGAGGAGGTCGGGGTGGGGCGTGGCGGGAGTGGGCGTTTTTTGATTGACTGATTTTTTCGTGTTTCCGGGCGCGTCAACTGCTGTGGTCATTAGTCCCGTTAGTGTAGTGCGTGTTTTTTCCTTTGGAGATGGCGGTGATCTTCCCCTGTGGATGGTGAGATTCGGCGCTGACCTACCGTCGGCTAACGGGGTTTCCCCCTAACCAGGACTCTCCCACCAGCGGGGCACCGCCCCAGCCGGGACAAGTTCTAAGCTCCCGGCCGGTCTCCCGGAATATGTGGCAGTGTGGAGCTTGTTAGTGTAAGTGTGTGTGTGCAAGGAGAGAGGATAGGACAAGGAAGAGGAAGGAATGATCGCGTGCGGTCCGTGGCCCGATTGTTAGGGTACTGCTCCGGCATTCGTCTGGTGTTGTTGGGAGAACCCACGGAAAACTACCAATCAGAGCTGCCGGCCGCTAGAATTCTCCTCCAGACAGCGACTGAATTCGACCTAGTTGAAAATCTAGTGTCGAAAATCCTGGAACCTAGGACCTCCCGGTCTCAGGCGCTGCAGTGGCATCAGTTGATGCCCTGAGCTACCGCTCCCGGTGGGAGTGGGCGTGGCGAAGCGGAGAAGGGCGAGACGAGGCGGGATGGGACTAAGACGGAGCAAGACGGAGGCGAGGGCGGAGGCGAGCGCGGGGGTGAGGGCGATGGCGAGGTCGGGGGCGAGAACGGGGGCGGGGGCGAGGGCGGGTGCGAGAGCGGAGGCGAGGGCGGAGGCGAGGGTGGAGGCGGGGGCGAGGTCGGAGACGAGGGTGAGGGCGAGGGCGGTGGCGAGTGCGTGAGCGAGGGCGGGGGCGAGAGCGGGGGCCGAGGGCTTGGGGCGGGGGCAGGACGGAGCGGGGCGCGGCGGGAGGGCGCGCAGCGACACGGGGCGTTGGCGGAGGAGGGGGCGGGGTCCCGGGACGAGCCACCACGAAAAAGCGCAAGCTGACGCGCAACCAGCGAGGCCAGCGAAGAGGAGTCGGTGGCAAAGGAATGAGAGCTTCCAGGGGCCTCTTGGTGAAATCGACCCCGAGAGGGCAGCGGCCGACGCGACGTGGTTGTAGGTGCACCCCAGGCTCCGCTGCTCGCACGGAGCCGAACAAGGAAGCAAGAGGATGACTTGTTGGAAGGGAATACGATGTAGACACAGAAATGAATATTAGAAGCTAATTTCCTTCTAAATTAAAATAAGAACAAAGCTACGGGTATTAATTGAAAGAAATATGAAAACAATAACATTTATTTCAGCCCTAAATACACCTTAAAATGGAATATTCGAAACACATAAGGGCTTTTCAATGATTAATGATCTAATGTCTGGTAAAAGAGTGTGCAATATTTATTTAATGAACAGAACAAATTTGAAAGTTATTAGGAAGATTTATGAATAAAAAAGAAAAAACCTTCAACTAAACAGATCTAAATTAAATTTCACTTATTTTCTTCAAAGCTTCTGAAATGGATAGTCATCCATACATCAGCAGAATAAAGAACTCTTAAGTTGTTTATTTAATTCCATTCCCTATGAGGGCAAAAAGTAAAGGAAAATGAAAGTAAAGTAATTAAAGAGTTAAAAAAATTGATTGATCTATATCGACGTATTAATATCCATACGTAACATAACAATACGTAACGTATCACCACCTATTTGTTTAAAGCTTATATTCATTTGGCACTTTTTTCAAACGGTAGAAATTCCAATTTTCACAGAATATATACAGAACCCGCTCTTGCCATTGTATCTCATTTTATAGCGTAGAGTATGTGAAGTTTACGAACTCGGGATTACGTTGAAATATTTTAAACGATTTTGCAAACAACATATCCCAAAAAATATTACTAAAAGAGACAAAAGGTTCGTTGGTAGTATAGATGTAAGTGCAACGACAATCACAGAATTTAAACAGATGAGAATAGTTCGAATTCAAGTGTCTATGTTCAATAATCATTGAAAACGGTTTTATTTTATTTTAGTTTCCAAAATGTTACTGTAAAAACTCGTTCTTACAACGGATGCACAATTTGCATTTCTAGAAAAATGCGGCTGAAAAAACGGAGATAGAGCTCGGTTTAGAAATTACTTACATTAAATCTCTTTTATACTTTCCCTAATAGCAGTGCAAGGTGTTAAATGGCCATATTTCTGTTACATACACCCCACTTCTACCTCAATAAATAAGGCAGATAAGTATGTCGGCGGTTAACGTATTTTATTTAGGAATTATATTAAGAGTTATGTTAAAATATCAAATTAAAAGTATACGAGCCAGGCAAATTGTAAAGATAAAAAGTTAAAAATATAGGATATGAAACGTGTTAGGAAAATTTCAAGACAATCATTTTAAAATACGATATACATAAAATGTAAAATATGCAGTCTATTTTTTCCACTAATACTATTATATTAAATGTATTCTTATTAATGTCAGAGAACTAAAATGTATTAACACATTTGTACACAAAACATTTCCAGATCGTCTGTCTGTAAATTATATTTTTTGTTCCTCGTGTTACCTAAAAGGTTGTGAAATGTTAAATTCTTTGGACACAATTACTTAAAAAGAGTTCATGGTTAAAAATAATTGTTAATGAATGAAAATGTAAATAAAAGAATTAAGAAAGTTAAAAACTAGTGGCATGCAAATATCAGACATAACATTTATATAAAATAACTTATTCAAATAAAATTTGTAAGTTAATTAGTTGTTCATTGTCTGTATAGGAAGAATAAGGAAGAGATTTTTCGTCGTTTCAGAAAGAAAGAAAGAAAGAAAGACCAGAACAAATATTTACTTATAACAAATAATTCCTTGAAGGACTAAGAAATGTTTTCTTCTTGAAATACATTTTCTCAGAAAAAATTAGAGAACAAAAGAACAAAAATAACTTCAGTAAATTTAATGAAACTTGATCAAGTCATTCAAAAAGATTAACTAAAAATTATTAGAACTAATTGGTTGTAGATCAGTCGGTTATGCAAGATTATATAAAAGATTGGAGAATAACAGTAATGAACTCGAACTTACGATAAACATATTTGTAAAGGAAATGAGTGAAAAACAAAACACGAAGAAAATGACATATTGTGAATCAGATGAGTCACTAGCAACAAAACGATTGAGTAGCAAAGTACTCTTCACGTCGACGAAAGAAAGAAAGAAAGAGCGCAAAAGTAAGATACGCAATATCTGACGAAAGCATAAGAGCAGTCGGGAAACCGCAAAACGAGCGGGCGCCTCGGCAAAGAGAATTTGGCCGCGGTTTGAAGCGAGGGCAGGGATGCAGAGCGCCGGCGAGGGTTGCTTGGGCGGCGGGGAAAGTGAGGGTGGCGAAGGTAGCTGGATTGGCGGGGCGGCGGAGGGCGGCGGGGACGGCGGGGGCGGCGGGGGCGGCGGGGGCGGCGGGGGCGGCGGGGGCGGCGGGGGCGGGGCGGGGGGGCGGCGGGGCGGCGGGGGCGGCGGCGGGCGGCGGGGGGCGGCGGGGGCGGCGGGGGGCGGCGGCGGGCGGCGGGGGCGGCGGGGGCGGCGGGGGCGGCGGGGGCGGCGGCGGGCGGCGGGGGCGGCGGGGGCGGCGGGGGCGGCGGGGGCGGCGGGGGCGGCGGGGGCGGCGGGGGGCGGCGGGGGCGGCGGGGCGGCGGGGGCGGCGGGGGCGGCGGGGGCGGCGGGGGCGGCGGGGGCGGCGGGGGCGGCGGGGGCGGCGGGGGCGGCGGGGGCGGCGGGGGCGGCGGGGGCGACGGGGCGGTGAAGGAGGGCGGAGAGGCTGGGGGCAGCGGGGACGACAAGAGTACAAAGGCTTGGTCGCGGAGTGCGAGGCGGCCGGGGGCCGAGGATCAGTGGTGGCGGAAGGTGGCTGGGGGCAGCGGGGGCGTTGGCGGCGGCTGACGAGTCTCGGAGCCCGCAGCGGCGCTCCGATCCGCGAGGCGGTGGAGCGGCGCGGGTGGAGGAGAGGCGAGCCGCCCCCGGAACCGTTTACAATTTCGCGCAGCCAGCAGAATCGGCACCGCGCGCCTCGACTGCCTGCCTCATCGGCCGCGGCCCCGCCCCCAACCTCTTCCATCCCTTGCCCTCCTTAGCGTCCGCCATCACACATCCTCGCCTCGTCGTCCACGTCATACAAGATATTCTAATCCCGTTTCATTTGATATTCATTGTAATCTAAAACCTTCATCATCGTTCCCCCTATTCGTCACTGCAAATATAACTAATTCTTTTATCTAATGCTTTACATTAAATTCTAAACTCCGCCTACGAAAAATGTACAAGTATGTATCTTCTTTTCAACAGAATTTGTGCGCCTCTTGGCACAATGGCTAGCTCACACGCTTCTACTACCGCTCAGGGTCAATGTCTAGCCAATCCGTTTGGAATTGATTGTGGTCCAGTTAAACTCACGACAGGTTTATTCAATTCATTGATTGATTGTTAGAGATTCCGGGCACGTCAAATGTTCAGGTCATTATTGCCGTAACCGTAATGCATTTTTTCCTTAGGAGGTGGCGGTGGTCTTCTCTTACTAGATGGCCAGATCAAGCGTTCGCCTACTGTAGACTAACGGGGTTTTCCATAACTAGGTATCTCTCATCAGTGGGGCACAGTCTCATCCGGGACAAGTTCTAAACCCTCGACCGGTCCCGGCATGTGTGGTTGTGTTATACATGTTAGTGTAACTGTGTGTAAGAAAGGGGCAAGGATTTGACAGTGAAGAGAAGGGAAAGATCGTATGCGGTTTTTGACACGCTCGTTCGGATACTGTTCGGAGAAATCATTCGCCTCGTGCTAATCGGATTAACCATGGAAAACTACCGAACAGAGCAGCCTGTCGCTAGAATTCTCCTCCAGACAGCGACTGAAGGCTAGCTAACAAGCTAGTGTCGAAAATCCTGCCACCGTCGGGACTCAACCTCTAGGACCTCCCAGTCAGAGGTCACATCAGTTGATGCCCTGAACTACCTCTCCCGATAGGTTTCCACGAGGTTTCCTTTATCTCTCATTCCATCATCATTTACCGATCACCATTATCGCTTTCATATGCTCATTGAATCGTTACTTATGGGTAACAATGAAAGGCCGCTGAACCTTTATATATATATATATATATATATATATATATATATATATATATATATATATATATATATATATATATAATATAAATAATAATACATAATATAATATATATATATAATATATAATATTTATATATAATAAAGTCAATATTGGCCTGAAGCAAAATGATTTTAGTTTAATGTTCATTAACCTCCTCCTCTCACACCGTCACTTCTTTATTTTCTATCTTCCACTCGCTCTTCTAACATTTCGCCTCCTGGGACATCCGACGTTTTCCGCCTCGCGGCAAAGAGGATTGCGGCGGCGGCGGAGGCGGCGGGCGAGGGGAAGGATGGGCGGCGCCCTGGGGCCTCTCGAAAGTGGACGTTTACGGCCGTTGTTGCCCGGAGGCTTACGCCGACGCGCGCGCCCGGCCCCTTCATACAGTCCTTGGAAATTTGAGCGCGTAAAGTACACGTAATACAGTGTAACATTTGCGTCGCTCAATTAATTGCCAGGCGGATTCATTAACGGCGAAGGCGGCGCGCGTGTTCGCCTGCGCAACGCGCCTGTCAGGGCCACTCGGTTCGCCCGGCCGCCGCCGCCGCGTCGACGGCGCTGCCGGCGCCGCGCGGACGCCGCCCGGCACGGCGCCCAAAGAGAATTAAGCCTTTTGTTGGAAAGAGGTAACCCGAGAAGCCTCCGAAAGCCTCGAGCTGAAACACTCCATCCTTGTTGTCTAGGGAGTCGTTGACTTAGAGTGAGAGAAGAAAAGAATAGAAGTGGGATCAATAACTCATCGTGATAATGCCAAACACTTCATTTATTTAACCAACCGCCGTCTCAGAAACCTTAAAATCACAAAGAGAGAAGGCGATGTTGAAGAAGAGAGAAGATATAGAAGAAATCTCAAGAAGGATACCTGGTGCATGATAATTTAATGGATAGAACTTCTCATTTCATTTGATGAAATAATGTGCACCAAATTAAGAAGAGAAAGGTAAAAGAATGTGGCTTTTTTCATCTCGCTGTTTGCATTAACAGTTTTTTTCCAATTTTTATGCGATTATAAAGGATTTCAATCTTTTTATTGGTAACTTTGAGTTCTCTTCAGACCTAAAACAAAAGTTTTCAACATTTCACCCAAACACTTTGTAATCCCCGCCTGTGAATTTCAATAAAACGTCATCTAGAAACATACGAGTGAATATAAAATAAATTACTATAAAGACAAGTCATTTTTTACTTTTCCTTCCCACTGCTAAAGTACAGAAGAAAAGTATTAGAATCACCTCAACAATATGACCTCAAATATCGATCGTAAAGTCAGTGTGTGTGGTTCTTTTTAGCTGTAACTTATCACGCACGTCTAGATTAATTAATAATTCTGCCTATTAGTGCTCTTCAAAGATGGTTGACACCGGTGCAGATAGAAAGGAGAAACATTTTTTACCCAAAAATCGATTTGTGAATATGTATGGATGCTCGGCTAGACGGATGTGTCACGGACAACTTTGTGAGATTAGAAGCTTTTCAGCTGAAACTTAGTTAATACGTCAGGAGTAAGATGTAGCAGTGCGGTTCCTGAGATCATTATATTTAATTTTTGCGGGTACTTTACATGAACCCCCATGACATTCTCAACATTCTTTGGAAATTGGATGAACTTTTTAAAATGTTTTGTATATGTAGAAGAAAGTGTATTTATACGTATCATATAGTTCCGATTTCCAATAAAACCTCTGACATTCAGAAAATTGTAAAATGTTATATATTTAAAACTCTAAGGGTTTTCGTTTAAAACGAAGAATGTTTTAAGATTGAACATTCTGTGTGCCATGTAAAAGAACTCTGGCTAAATTCCCGGCCAAATTAAATCATCCAAAAATTCTCTTCTTAAACGGATCCTATTTTTGTTCGGCGAGGAATAGAAAGATATGTCTGACAGTGAGACCCTTGTTATCGCTTCTTTGGCGCTGAAAACGGTACTCAAAAGAGCGTAGCGTTTGGGTCCCGTATTTTGTTAGATTTGAAAATTCTCAAAAAAGCATCTCGTGTCAGGAGCGGGCAATGAACTTGCATCCAAAACCTGGGCATTAGAAACAACTTATTTACTTCACTAGAGACTTTTCTGTAATGAAATATTGCTTTGAGCTATTGTGAAGTTATTTAAAAATTAGAACATTAAAAGTAAATTCATTGTTATTGACCAATTTCAACAAATTCTGTTTGCATACAGTAAACTCTGCAGAAGTTTATTGTTTCTTATAAGCACTCGATGTCTGTATTTTCAGCTGCATGCAAACATGTTTTATGTTCATTCCATTCTATTGCGTGCAGTTGAGAAAAGCAGCACAAGAAAATCTGTTATGCGACGAGAATGTACTAAGTTCTAAATAGAGAGTTTGCAGTGAAATTGCTTTCTCCAAACAAATTGCATGTTACCATAAAACCAATGTAAATTAAGAGAAACTAAATAATATGTAAAAAAACATTCATTAACGAATGCTCACATATTGTATGGTCAATGAGAATTTTATTTTGAATCTTGAGAAACATTTCTTATTATACTTCTATATGCGTTAATATATTAATGAAGCAAATGACAAAAGTGATTGAGTTATAATTGTATAGTACCGTGTAAATTACTTTGTATAAACTTTCCCAAACAATGAAAGTTAAACTTTCAAGTATATGCAAAATTTGTAAATTAAATTTAAGAAACGTCTCGATATATTTAACAATTCTCAATGTTTTTTCCATACTCCCTTACAAAATTATGAGAACATATTGTTACGTTTCTAGGTGGTGAATTAAACGTCCGGTATTATTTTAACAAAAACGTTTATTTTGTTTCTTAACACAATCACTGAAAACACTTGATTATTTATTTACACTACACGACTCTTTATTTATTTACACTACTCTTCTCTTACATTGTCGCACAGTCCTAAGCATTGACCACAGTTCGATGCACTGGCCACGGTTCACGTCACTGAGCACAATCACAGCACTGCTATTCACCGCGATGCAAACACTTCACAGCTCAGCTTCCACTTCAGACATAAGACTGACTCGCGGTCGCCGGCCGCCGCGTATTTATACTCAGCGGGTGCCGTCGTGAACTTTCCGGACCCCGCGAACATTCTGGAATAATTTAGTGCAGGGACCGCCAGCAGATGACGCAACCCGCGCTCACAGACATCTCGTGGTGGCGCCGGCAGATGACGCAATCCGCGCATACAGGTAGTTCGTGGTGGTGCCGGCCGGTGACGCAATATTCGTTACAATATCAAAAGGACATTTTATTTCCAACAAGTCGACAGTGCATAAAAAATTAATCGTTTTAACCTTAAACAATTAGATATATTTCCCATTAATATTTCCTTAATTATTTTAAGAAAAATCGAAGGAAAGGTATGCAATAAAACGTAAAACGTGCGTTCTCTGAGCAAATCATGCTTTAAGAAACATCAAACATCTCAAAAGTAGCGTGCGGCATATCTCCGTGAGGGCACTATTCCCAATTTTGAATTTGCGTAATTCAACTTTTTTAGAATCACTCCGGTGGTTTTGAATTATTCCTTTGTGACAGTTACTGTGGAATATTCATAATTCATTATCAATTCATGCAACCCTCGCAAACGCATGATACATAACCCATAAACGCATGGTCCTTACATACGGATTGCAAATCTAGACTTTTACGCAGGGAGAAACGCGCATTGCCTACCTCCAAAAAGTGGAACGTGCAATTCAATACGCAAGCTGATACAATAAGCTATTAAGACATTAGAAAAAATAACTTGGAAATAGGTAATATATGTAAGTTGTAGTTGTTTATTGAGTCCCTTTTCTCAAGGAGGGTGTTCGGAAAGAAAATTTACAGAAACTGTAAAACCTTCCAGACTTTTCTAATGGCTTTGATCTCCATGAAATTGTAACAAGAACGTTTGTTTGTATTTGGCATTTTAGCGCCGGATTAATCCAGCTTCTGCCAGCTGGCGAAGTTTGCAAACCTGGACCCTGTTTTTATTTATTATCCACGGCATTTATTATCCATGGTGATGGCGTATCACCATCACCGCACCTAGCTTACTTCGCCTGCCTGAGCCTTTTCTTTTGTCACCAGCTACAGAAACTGAGACGCTTTGTTTTGGAAAGCTGCAACTTCATTTTCGCTCCGTCTGGGAATGGAACACGAAACCGCCTCTCGGAAATCTATCACCCTCTCCATGAGCTACCAGAGGATCAGACTGGGAAGTACAATAAATAACCTACTTTCATATATTTTGCGCCAAGTAATATGGAGGTACAGATAGTCACTAGATCTTCTCGTTAGGAACCTAGTTGCAACTTGGAGTACATCTTATATTTAACTGACACCTAATATCTTTAGATTCATTGATTTATTTTTTCGTGTTTCCGGGCGCGTCAACTGCTTTGGTCATTAGTCCCGTTAGTGTAGTGCATGTTTTTGCCCGGGAGATATCGGTGATTTTCCCCCGCTGGATGGCGAGATCCGGCGCCGACCTACCGTCGGCTAGTGGGGTTTCTCCCTAACCAGGACTCTCCCACCAGCGGGGCACCCGGCGGGGCCCCAGCCGGGAACGTGGTAGTGTAGTGCATATTAGTGTGTGTGTGTGTGTGTGTAAAGGGAGAGGATAGGAGAAGGAAGAGGAAGGACAGATCGCGCGCGGTCCATGGCGCGTTTGATAGGGTATTGCTCCGGCTTTCGCCTGGTGTTGATCGGAGAAACCACGGAAAACTACCGATCAGAGCAGCCGGCTGCTAGAAGTTTCCTCCAGACAGCGACTGAATTTGACCTAGCTGAAAAGCTAGTGTCGAAAATCCTGCCGCCGTCAGGACTCGAACGTAGGACCTCCCGGTCATAGGCGCTGCAGTGACATCAGTTGATGCACTGAGCTACCGCTCCCAGTTAAAATCTTTAGTCGTGAAGTAGGGTAATAATAATAATAATAATAGTAATAATAATAATATTTATTATTATTACGTGCACTAAGTTATTATTATTATTATTATTATTATTATTATTATTATTATTATTATTATTATTATTTATTACTATATGTAAGCAAATTTTGGTCCGTTATATCTCTTAGATTTGTAATGTTCGTGGTAATTCGACCGACGATATGACGATTTATGATCATTTGAAGTTCTCTTTTCCTCTTATTGAAGTTTACAAAGTTTCTATAGCTACTCTGAGTGAGAATGTGAATGTGAGTTTATGTATTTGTAGTGAAGGAACATTCCCTTATCAGTAATGTGGAAGAGATAATGAAAAGCAGTAGAATTAAATACGGAGTCTGCGTTGGCATATGCCAAGAAAAAAAACTTAATTCTGATCCGCATGCGTTTGTTCAAAACATCTTGGACACCGTCTTTCGAAATCTTATCTCTTAGATACCCAATCACTATTGGGTTCTTGGTCCAGAGTCCAGGATGTCACATTTTACGGGGACTGAAAATTATGTTCTGAAGGAAAAAGACGGCAGCAAAGAACAAATCAACGACTGCGAACCATAATAATTCTCCCCGCGAAAAAATATAAGTTTGAATGTATGTAAAACAATTCGTATCCATGTGTACGTACATCCACCCTCATGAACTTTTCACACTCCGATGCCACAAGAGCAGTCAATTCAGCGCGCACGTGCGTGTTGTTTGCTTAGCTTTTCGTCTGGGGCGGAGCGATGCAATGCGGCGGAATCTGTGGTGAGCGTGCGAGTCGTCAGGGCGGGGCGAAGTGGGGTGGGGTGAGGTGAGATGGGGTGGGGCAGGGGGCGTGGCGGAGTGAGGCGGGGCGGGCGGGGAGATGCGAAGGAGGGGAGAGGCGGGGCAAGGCGAGGTGGGGCAGGGTGAGCCGGGGCGGGGCGGAGCGAAGCATGGCGGGGGTGTGCGGGGCGGAGTGGAGCTAGGCGGGAGGGGGTGGGGCTTGGTGGGAGGGGGTGGGGCTTGGTGGGAGGGGGTGGGGCTTGGTGGGAGGGGTGGGGCTTGGTGGGAGGGGGTGTGGCTTGGTGGGAGGGTGGGGCTTGGCGGGAGGGGGTGGGGCTTGGCGGGAGGGGGTGGGGCTTGGCGGGAGGGGGTGGGACTTGGCGGGAGGGGGTGGGGCTTGGCGGTGCGGGGCGGGGATGGGCGTGGTGAGGCGGGGCGTGGCGGGGCAGGGCGGGGCGTGCCGTGCAGCTGCAGGCTGCGCGCTCCCGCGGGGCGTGGGCACGTGCTGGGGCTGGCGCACGCGAGGCCCGTGCGCAGGCACGCGCGGGGGAGGCCGAGGGCCAAGGCGGCTGGGAAAGCTGCGGGCGCGATAAGCTGCCCACTAGTGTGCCGCAATGAGCGTCTGAGGCCTGCATCCACGACGCCAGGTGGAATGGATGAAGTTATGATGAATTGTCATGTGAGATAAATTGTTGTTTCAGTTATTCACGGAATAAGAATTATTTGTTTCTTTTTTCTTCAGTGAATAGTTAAAAAACTACTATCTGTACAATATGAGTGAGAATGAAAATGGTGGAAATAATGTGACCATCTGTTTTACCACCAATGAGGCAAAACGTGTCACATCCTTCGCCCATGTCCAGAGGGGTGTTTAAACGAGTGTGAACGCGCGTCCAAAAACAAAAGAGCTAGTGCAAAAATGTAACGAGGGAGTGTACCATTCCGAGTATTTGTTTCCAAATAGCGCCAGAAAAACTCTTCGGAGAAGGCAATAGA
Source organism: Teleogryllus occipitalis (assembly GCA_011170035.1). Classification (NCBI taxonomy): domain Eukaryota; kingdom Metazoa; phylum Arthropoda; class Insecta; order Orthoptera; family Gryllidae; genus Teleogryllus; species Teleogryllus occipitalis. Next base: position 35,428 of record BLKR01011174.1, read on the forward strand.
AGAGGAAAACTGTTTATTTTAAATGCAATAGACTAATTGTGAATATAATCAAGAGGAGTGTTTGCATAAATAATTGAGAGCGGAGAAGTGAGGAGCTCGTACGAGTTTTACAGACGATACCCGAATATCTCTTTATCTTTTCCAGTTGTTTTTTTTTTAAATATTTTTGTCTTGACATTATGTTCCTTTACTATGTTGCTGTTACATGGGATTTTATTATAGCAAGAGTATCCATGATCCTGATCCCTGTTGTTTTTTTATATAATCAACTGTCGTCCGACTGAGCTGGCATTTCAGCAAGTGAATAACTTCACCCCCCTGAAACGACGGTTAAGGTTATAATATATCAAAATATCGTAATACCTTTATTTTCAAAAAAGAGTTTGTGCTTTCGTTTCAATAATTTTGAAAGAATGTTATTAATTTCGGTTTTTAGAAAGCTCTCAAAATAGCAAGCTTGGGCCGATGTATTAACTAGTCGTATGCTATAAAAATAACAAAGTAATCAAAAACACGTATTTATTTTAGTTATGTAATATGAAAGCATAACAGCTAATTAAATATGCATTACAACCAAGTACCTTCTGTGTTATATTGTATCTTCTGAGTAAAGACAGTTGTACCTGGTTCTTTGTCAGCACGTTCTACATAATAAAACCTCACATATGAGTTCTAAGACATTTATTAATGCATATTATGCATTACGGAACTTACGGAAGGAAGACGCGATGAGAAAGGTGAAGACGTGCTGCCAACCCAGGATGCACTTTCAAGTGCTGAAGAATGCTTAGGGGCAAAACCAGATGTTCCTTAGGCTATATTTACTTTAGTTTTGCGCATTATACAAGGTTTTTTTGCGCGGAAAGATGATGTAGCAAGAATCGTCCTCGTGTAGCAAGATCAATAGACAATCGTTTTATTTTGCCACTTTGAACAAGCAGATTAATTAATTTATTAAAATAGAGATAGAATAAAATATCTCACAAATAACACAGGTACAAAAACAAAGTTGTCAGACCCAAAGACTTGACAATACTCTACAATCCCCGAAAACAAAAATATAATTTCACGTTTTTTCGCGATTTTAAAACAAACTGGAAGTTGGTTACGCAATTCTTTATTCATTTTCGGATTCAGCGCGTCACATTCTCAGAACTGCATGTGACAAGGTGGGTCTGACAACAACCACCGAAAACAAATAAATACAATATAACGGTGGTTTTGGGAAACTGGAAGGTGGTGGCACAATTCTTACTTCATATTGGATTCAGTGCGTCGACATGCGTAAAGAAACACGAGTCAAATCTTTGGGTACGACAACTTTTTTGTGTACCCGTGTAATCAACGACGTAGAAGTTGTAAAGGAGCATTGGCCGTCAATAGGACTCTTCACAGGCGCTGGCTTCTCGACCTCGCACACGATTATCTCAGCGCCGCGTCGTCTGTGCGTATCGGAGGAGCCGCTGGCACCGAATGGCCTCGTGACCCACCGCCGCATCGCCCGCCCGCTCGCTCACTCGCCCTTTCGCGCGGGCTAAATGTTTTATGAGCGATGCAAGCGGCGACAGGGGCGTGACACGGCTCCGCCCCCCTCTCCGCCCCGCTCTCCGCCCCGCTCTCCGCCCCGCTCTCCGCCCCGCTCTCCGCCCCGCTCTCCGCCCCGCTCTCCGCCCCGCTCTCCGCCCCGCTCTCCGCCCCGCTCTCCGCCCCGCTCTCCGCCCCGCTCTCCGCCCCGCTCTCCGCCCCGCTCTCCGCCCCGCTCTCCACACCACTCTCCGCCCCGCTCTCTGGCCCGCTCTCCGCCCCGCTGTCCGCCCCGCTCTCCACACCACTCTCCGCCCCGCTCTCTGGCCCGCTCTCCGCCCCGCT
>BLKR01011175.1:0-37268 GCA_011170035.1 Teleogryllus occipitalis
TGTTGCAGGTAAATTGCCGAAGTGTTGTTAATAAGGAAATTCAGCTTTGGAACTTAATTGAGGCGTGTGATGCGGACGTAGTGATCGGTACTGAGTCATGGCTAAATGAGGAAATATTAGATTCGGAAATCTGTCGAAGCGACTATAAAATATTTCGGCGGGACAGGGGAACTAGAGGCGGGGGGTGTTTATTTTAGTTAAATCATGTATAAACGCGAACTTGAAATGGAAAAGCATTGAGCATGAAATGATAGGAGTAGATATAAGAATCGACAACTTGCAGACAATAGATCTTATTGCATGTTATAGGCCACCAAATGGTAATTATTCCATTCTTGAGAATATTCTCGAACTGGCGGAAAATTTAAATAGAACCAATCCGATTATTATTGGCGGGGACTTAAATCTAAGTGACATTAATTGGCAGGGTGATCTATGCGATAGAAAAATACAGTTAATAATAAATAAACTAGTTTGGGATGCAGGAATGACGCAAGTTGTTGATAAACCAACGCGTCAACATTCTATTTTAGATATTTTTCTTATTAGACCGATGGACATATTATTCTACTGCGATGTTATTCAGGGAATAAGCGATCACAAGGCCGTAATTCTTGAAATAAATGCTACTATTTGCAGGGTAAATGATAAAATCGGTAATAGAATATGGCAATATCGTAAAGCTGACATAAATGGGCTGCAGCATTTTCTAAAACTGAAATATGTGGATTTCGAAAAGTTAGGAGGGGGGTTGGAAAACATATGGCAGAAATTCAAAGAAATCATTGAGGAAGCTCGGCAGTGTTTCGTTCCTTTCAAGTACATAAAAAAGAATTCAGATCCAGTGTATTATAACGCGGAAATTCGCAAATTGAAAAGAAAAATGAGAAAAGCGTATAATATTAGGCATCGCAGCGAGGCACATTTACGTAAATTCCAACAAATTATGAAAGAAGTAGAAAATAAAAAGAAAACTGCGCAAGAATCGTATCTTAAGTTAATTTTAGATGATAACGAAAATGCTTGGGCAAAGTTTTTTAACTTTGTACGCCACCGGCGAGGTAAACAGGAGGACACACCTCCTATAAGATGGCAAAATGTAGATATCGTAGACGATGAAGAGAAAGCCAATGTATTCAATAATTATTTCTGTTCTGTATACAAACAAAAAGCTAACCAAATTATCATAGGGCACAATGACGTGGATCATATATTCAAAATTGATCAAACGGAAGTACGTTCACATTTGAAAAATATGAAAACTGTAAGTCTTGCGGTCCGGATGGTATTACAACTGACATGTTAAAGATAGCAGGGGAAACAATAATACCATATTTGGTCAGACTTTTCAATATATCAATCAACAACAAAAGTGTACCGGATGATTGGAAATCTGCCTTAATAGTGCCAATTTTCAAAAATGGACCAAAATGTGAAGTGCAAAATTATAGGCCAGTTAGTCTTACGTCAGTAGTCTGTAAATTGTTTGAAAAATTATTATCTAATTCGATTAGAAATCATTTGGATCAATCAGAATGGTTATTTCATGGACAGCACGGCTTCAGAAATGGCTTTTCGTGTGAGAGTCAGATTATTTCCCTTACTCAAGACTTGTCGGAAGTAATTGATGTAGGGGGAAGAGTGGATGCAATAGTTATTGATTTTGCTAAAGCATTTGATGTCGTGCCGCATGACATATTGATACTGAAACTTATTGATGCTAAAATTGACAGGCGGGTAATAGCATGGATAAATGAATTTCTTCGCGATAGAAATCAAAAAGTCCGAATTGGACAGCACTTATCGGAAAAAGGTAACATTACTTCCGGGGTTCCCCAGGGCAGTGTCATAGGTCCACTGCTGTTTCTTATCTTTGTAAATGATTTATCGCGAAATATAACGTCAAAAATTCGACTCTTCGCCGACGACTGTATATTATATAGAGAAATTGCAGATCAGCACGATATGATTCAACTACAGGACGATTTAAATAAAATTAACGATTGGGCAATAGCTAATAAAATGACTATAAATGGAAAGAAAAGTAAAGCGATCACATTTTGTAGGGCCAGAGCTTTTCATACAATATCTTATCAGCTAGGTAATGACGTAGTTCCGAGAGTCTCGAGCTGTAAATACCTTGGCATTCTCCTGGATTGTAAATTGGGGTGGGAGAAACAAACGAACTATGTAGTGGGTAAAGCTGGGAGGTCTTTGCATTTCGTCATGAGAAATCTTAAAAAATGTAATACGAAAGCAAAGGAAATCGCGTATACCTCGCTTGTCAGGCCGGTAATGGAATACGGAGCCAGTTGTTGGGATCCGTACAGAATAGGACTTAAAAAGAGCTTAGAGAGGATACAAAACAGAGCGGCAAAATATACATTTCGGAAGAACACACCTGCGCATTGGGAATCATTAGAACGCCGGAGGAAGAGGGCACGACTTTGCGCGCTGTATAAATCTTACGTTGGTTGCTCCGCATGGCAGGAAATTCGGGGAAGGCTAGATAAACCAGATTATTTAAATAGATTTGATCATAAATATAAAATTAGAACAAGAATACAAAGAACGGACGTAGGGAAATTCTCCTTCGTAAACAGAACTATAGTAGATTGGAACGATTTGCCTGCGACAGTTTTTGAGCCCTTTCCTTGCTCAGCGCGAGGGTTTAGAAAAAAAATATAGGAAATTAGTCAGTAGGGTGAAAACGTATAGTGAAGTGAAGTGAAGTGAAGCGAAAGGTGCGATTATGCGTAGTCTACAGAAAAAGTATTGAACAATTAATATTTAGATAAAGTTATATGCAGTGCAGTGAAGTGAAGTGAAGTGAAGTGAAGTGCAGTGAAGTGATTTCATTTCTTCTGAATATGACTGAATAAGTTCTGATTGGTGTGTAGGTGAGGGTTCCTTCGTCTCTCTATGTATATACGCGTATATGTTTGTATGTATATTTGTGTAATATGTAAGTTTATTCATTTATATGGTAGTGTGTATGCATTTTAATGTTTAGTATAGGAATGTAAATGCCATCTGCATGTATAGGAAATGACAGTCAATTTGTTTGTTTATATTTATTTTTATATATTATTTTATTTGTAATTGTAATTTTGCATTCTGCCACCGGGCATCATTTGCCCAATTGTAGAATAAATTTCTATCTATCTATCTATCTAATTAATTTAAATATCCTCTTAATTATTTATTCTGTATTTTATTATTTTTAGTCCCGTTCAGCTTATTTTAACACATTCACCTACATCAAGATTTTTGCCACGTGGTGTTCGATTGTTTTTCAAAAATTGTGATTCCTTTGGATTTTGTTCTAAAAATTTAAGGTTCGTATGATTATTCACCACCTTAAACACCTTTCTTTATTTATCTTATTCTTAGTGTTGTTCCATCGTTCCTCAGGTGCGGCTTAATAAATATATTAACGTCATTTCTTTATTCTCTGCCTATCGCTTTCGGCTCATTAAAATAAATCAAAATTAATGTTTAAACGAGTCCGTATGGATTGTCAGATGTTATTTATGGAAATATAAAGTCACAATTTGCATAATCTTACGCACCTAATGTTTTGCATAGCAAAATGAATACAGCAGAACGAAAAACTCTTAATCGCTGTAGCGTTTCCATCAGCATTCGTTTTAAAATATCGTACCATTAAAAAATTAGATCGATATGAAATTTTCTTACCAATTCTTCAATATATTCTATTTCACAAATGATACAGCCTGATATCGTAGGCTTCCGCGGCCAGAGTCATGATCTGGGCTGTCCGGGTGACGCCGCGTCGAAGGCTGGGGTGCCGACGTATTTATATGTAGTGAAGTAAATTTTCCCGTTAACACTGTTACATTCTCGAAACTTCATAATTGTTTAATTATTTTCTCTCCTACGCTATGTGTTATTTAAAAGCGTAAAACAACTCTGTTTATATTAAAGAATTGTTTGTTTAAAATACGGTGTACGTGAAAAAAACAATTGTCACATCAATGTATATTCCACTTAGTAATGCGATGTATTTCTACTTTTAATGTCTATAATAGGCACATAAGAGATTATATTTTAGAGCCTGTGTATTATACATCGAGTTATGTATGCCATATTAATTTCATAGCACTTCATAACGGGTTAAACCTAGGCTATTATGTCCTGCCATTTTCAATAGAGATAATTCCTACTAGTTTGCTTTTAGTAGATAATTACGAATGAATTATACTCGCTTGTAAATGTTAAAGGTTATTCAGATGTGTTTCGTGATGTGCAAACCCATTTATTCCTCAACCAAAAAGCTTGAAAGCAATCTTGCTTACATGGCACTGAAACTCATCGAAGTTGTTTCCTATATCTTGAGCGCAACTGCAGTCTCAATCGTCTTCGAGACCGACTGATCATTATGCTAATGTACAGCTCTAGAAATAGGACTATGAATGGTTTTTTTTTTCACTTTTCAGAGCGCTGTAATTCCATCGTCGCTCTTCATCCTGTCTGTACTTTGGCGCGACAGCCTGCTTACAGGTTATGACTATCAGCAGCGTGGCGTTCTCGTGGCCATGTCTTAAAGGGGTGTGTGTGGTTAGCACGAAGACATCCCCACTTGTGGACTTCTCAACCTGAGAAGTTAGTTTTCTCATTGTCACACATCAACATATACTAGGACATTACAAAGAAAACGAACATTGTAATCTCCCCCAACCGGGAATTGAACTCGCGGTCGCGTCATGGATAGGGAGCACGCTGGCTAATGAGCTAAACCGCGAGGGTCGCTCTACATCCACCCCATGAATAATACTAATGGAATGTGAGATTTTTGAATCTATCAATATATTTAAAAAAATAAGGTATTCTGCCATGGCTTCGTTTAGAGCTTCTACTGAACCGATTGTTTTATTTTTTCTTTTAAATGAAAGAATATGATCCCTAGATGTGTTATCAGATATTGTTTGTGCTGATTCACCAACATTTACGGTGTAAATTAATTAATTAAATCATTCTTTAATAGTACGCTTATCAATAGTCAATTGTTTCTTTTCAAAGGGTGGCTGTTTCAAAATCGATATATATGAGTTCATAGATGTGAGTCTACGCTGCTTGATGGTTTGTTTTGATTGTTGAGATTTGTTTACAATTCGTCAAGGTTTTGTTTCAGTGTAATAATTACAGTGTGGTGTTGACAGTTTGCATGTATTTACTTCTGTGGTGTATTTTGTAGAGAACATTCGCACAGTGGGTTTTGCTCGGTTGTAATACTTTAGTGAAGTTGTTTACAGGTTATGTCGAATTCCGAATCGTTTTCCACGCCCCAAAAGACGCAAACGTACATTAACTGAACGCAGGGAAAGAGAAAGTCAGTGTAGATGTCGTGATAGTGAGGTCATTTCGTTTTCTATTGGGTCATTGTCTATGAAATGTCAGTTTTGTTCTGCTTTGTACTTTCCATGTGGGAGAAATTCTGCAAACGATTTACTCTGTGTTGCTTAAATGGGAAAATAAGTATACCTTCAAGCAATATGCCAGAAGAAATCAAACAGTTGCTCATAGTAGATGATGACACATCAAAAAACTTTAGAAATAACTAGTGGGAACCCGTCAAAGTTTGACTGTGATATTTGAGATAAATGTAAAATACTGTTCCCAGACTAATGTTCACAATATATTGCATTGTTTGGATCTTGAGAGTATAACGAAGATATTCTGTGATGAGGAGTTCCCAAAATTTTGAACACGTATGGCCCATGACCAGATGGCAATGCAATATTGGCACAAATGATATAGCACTATTATACTGAAGGATATTATTTCTAAAGTTTTTTGATGTGTCATCATCTCCTATAAACAACTGTTTGATTTCTTCTGGCATTTTGCTCGAAGGTATACTTATTTTCCCATTTAAGCAATACAGAGTAAATCGTTTGCAGAATTTGTCTCACATGGTAAGTACAAAGCAGAACAAAACTGGCATTTCATAGACAATGACCCAATAGAAAACGAAATGACCTCACTATCACGACACCTACGCTGACTTTCTCTTTCCCTGCGTTCAGTTAATGTACGTTTGCGTCTTTTGGGGTGCGTGAACAACGATTCGGAATTCGACATAACCTGTCAACAACTTCACTAAAGTATTACAACCGAGCAAAACCCACTGTGCAAATGTTCTCTACAAAATATACCACAGAAGCAAATACATGCAAACTGTCAACACCACAATGCAATTATTACACTGAAACAAAACCTTGACGAATTGTAAACAAATCTCAACAATCAAAACAAAATATCAAGCAGCGTGGACTCACATCTATGGACTCATGCATATCGATTTTGAAACTGCCACCCTTTGAAAGAAAACAATTGACTATTGATAAGCGTACTATTAAAGAATGATTTAATTAATTAATTTACACCGTAAATGTTGGTGAATCAACACAAACAATATCTGATAACACATCTAGGGTTCCCATTCTTTCATTTAAAAGAAAAAATACAACAATCGGTTCAGAAGAAGCTCTAAACGAAGCCATGGCAGAATACCTTATTTTTTTAAATATATAGATAACTGTCAGTATAATAGTGCTCTTTCTTATGTTTCATTTGGTGCCGATATTACATTGCCACCTGGTCATGGGCCATATGTGTTCAAACTTTTGGGAACTCCATATTACAGAATATCTTCGTTGTACCCTGAAGATCCAAACAATGCAACATATTGTGAACAATAGTCTGGGCACAGTAATTTACATTTATCTCAGATCTCTCCGTCAAATTTTGACGGGTTCTCGCTAGTTATTTATTAAAATGTATCTGTAAAAAATCCCATAAATGTGCTACTGCTGGAGAGGGAATACACCGTAGGCCTGCATTGAACAGATTTAAGACATGCGATATTTGTGATGTTAATAAAAGTAACATTTTATTTCGTGAGGAGGAACTGCACACGAGACAAACAGGACAGTGGTGCAGTACTGTGAGAAAAATAAAATCACTTTTATCACGTGTCATACACTATTTTGAGATAGCTTCACTGACTTTTATTTTATTTTTATTCAAGAATACAAATCATTTAATGAAAGTTTAAGGACAGTAGAAATTGGTGCGAACTCTCGCAAGTGTGTTGTTTTTATTGTTGCATTCACATACCTGAACGCTGGAGCATTGTCTCACTTTTATCACCAGTGCTAAAAACTTTTAGCACACTCTACGTGACCCGAAAGAATCGCATTTACTACTGGTTGTGAAAAACACATTCACATGTATGATGTAAATGGAAGATCAGACTCATGCACATCTAGGAAATTGTGTGTTCTAAATCTTTGATCTCAGGATTTATTCTTTGAAATGTTTGCACATGTCCATTCTTTTAATAAGTTAAAGAAACAAGTTGTTTGAAAACTATAATGGGACTTTTACAAACTGCCAATGCGATATATTTACAAAAATATGACAAAGTGCAACACATTCGATTCGGAGCAGTGTTCAGTTTCATTGAGTACATCCTTGTTTAATTTCTTGGACTGAATATTGCGCTCCTCATCATCAGAAAGTGTATAAATCTTTAAAATTCTGAGAAAATCCAATAAATACATCCCATGATTTACAGCGTAAGCATTAAGTGATTAATGAAAACTTTCTACAATTTTCTAGTGCTTTCGTACCTTGACGTGGTAAGAATTGCTGCAGAATTTGACTTACAAACTAGTTTTACCCTTGAAGTGGTAAGAAGATACTTTTTTATTTGCTTAGAGACATTTGTTTATTGCAGTTTGTTGTCGCATTCGTTCATAAAAATGGAATTCATCTAATTGCTCAGTTAAGACATCGAAACTTTTGCATTGAAATTGAAAGTACGCGCCTTTCATCCTTCGATATCTCTTAATTGGATTTTCAGATCTTTCATTAAAAACAAAAGGCGCTCAGAATTTCGATAAATCTAGAAGAATTGCTCCGTGCCGCCGTCTCCTCGCTCCGTCAGCGCTGCTACGCCCTGCGATCCCGCACCGCAATCGCCCACTCGAGGTCGTCTCCTAGCGCAGCAATGCAGCGCCTCTGGCCGGGAGGCCCTACGTTCGTGTCCTGACGGTGGCAGGATTTTCGACACTAGCTATTCAGCTAGGTCGAATTCAGTCGCCGTCTGGAGGAGAATTCTAGCAGCCAGCTGCTCTGATCGGTAGTTTTCCGTAGTTTCTCCGATCAACACCAGGCGAATGCCGGAGCAGTACCCTCACAAACGGGCCACGGACCGCGCGAAATCTTTCCTTCTTCTTCCTTGTTCTATCCTCTCCCCTTACACACACACTTACACTAACATGCACTACACTACCACATATTCCGGGAGACCGGTCGGGAGCTTAGAGCTTGTCCCGGCTGGGGCGGTGCCTCGCTGGTGAGAGAGTCCTGGTTAGGAGGAGACCCCACTAGCCGATGGTAGGTCGGCGCCGGATCTCGCCATCCAGCGGGGGAAGATCACCGCCATCTCCGGAGAAAAACATGCACTACACTAATAGGACTAATGACCAAAGCAGTTGACGTGCCCGGAAACACGAAAAAATCAATCAATCAATCCTATCGCAGCATTAGTTTCGTTTCGTCTGCATCCCGCGCTGCCTGCTCCTGTCCTTGTCGACCCGCCTCGCGTCACACGGCAACGACCAGCAGCCATTAATCCCAGGTGGTGCGCAGGTCAATTGGCAATTGCATTTAAGGGGGAAGATACAGCATGCAGAAGTTAAATTTTTATTATTTTTCCACTCTTTTCTCCATTAAAATCATACTCCACAGCAGTGAAAATTAATTGACACACTGAAATATCTTTCTGCTGAAACGTAAAATTTGCTTTCAATTTTAAAGAAATGTGTTTTGAAACATCAAAATTCAACCAGTTTTTCGTGCACTGGCTTAGTGTTTACCAGATAACTAAAATAATTTTGAAGATTTTTACAAATTTCATCTTTTAATTTGTTGACAATACTCACAGATACAAAACAAGGCTTTTTCATTTAGATCTATGGACAAATATTTTTAATTTGGATCCAAAATTAATATATTGATTATTAATAGATTTTTCAGTTTTATAAGTTTTTATCAAAAAAATTATTGATCTAAAATGTATGATTTGGCATGGTTTTGTAAATAATACTTGAAATAGAAATGGATTTAAGACTTTGTTTTGTCGTATTATTTTTTTCCATCAGAAAGCTTTTTCGGCCACATTGCGGCAATCTTCAGTGGTACAAATAATAATAATAATAGTAATAATAATAATAAAAACAACTATAATTTACTAAATTACATTTTTACCAGATATTATGTATATAATTAGAATTAAAGTGAAATATAAAAATTGCAATACTTAGAGTTCTTCTCAATTAAGACGGTTGTTTAGATTCATTTCCAGTAACCTCTACATTGCTGATAATAGATTTCATAAAAACACCTTTTCACGTACTGTCATTTCTCTTATCCTCTTATTAAGTACTTGAAGTGAAAATTTTAGTCTGTCGGAGAAGGAAAATCCTCTTAGTCTCGAAGTCCTTTTTGAAAAAATCGCTTGAGTATTTCTGAAAATAAGCCATTCTGAGCTTATTAGCTCGAGAAACCTTTTGGTATTTCAATAATTTTAATAAGGAATTAATGAAATCATTTATTTTTACAAAGGAAATTTTTAAATCATAACAGAACAATAATAGACATATTGAAAAATCTTGTAAGAGAGTGCTTATATTCTTGAAAAAGTTGTGTGCGGACTTTCTTTGCACAGCGCCATATTTTACACTGTTGAAGCAAATAAACTACTGGAATTTTTATCGGATATAAACAATAACAGAACTCTCATTAAATGGGTTAATAAAAAAATTGGTACTCAAATAAGATAAGTAGAGTATAATAGGAAAATATAAAGTTCAGGCAAAACCTATTAAGAGACATTAAAGAATGATAATAATAATAAGAAGAAGAGGAGGAAGGAGAAGACAAAAAAATGAAGAAAAACACAAAGAATAAGACAAAGAAGAAGAAGACGAGGAAAAAGAAGACAAAAATGAAGAATACGAAGAATAAGACAAAGAAGAAAACGAAGACGAAGAAGAAGACAAAAATGAAGAACACGAAGAATAAGACAAAGAAGAAAACGAAGACGAAGTAGACTAAGAAGACGTGGAAGAAGAAGAAAAAGACGAAGAAGTAAGCAAAGAAGAAGAGGAATAAGAAGAAGACGAAAAAGCAGACTAAGAAGCATACTAAGAAGAAAACTAAGAAATAATTAGAAAAACGAATTTAATGTCTTTGTACTTACAAGCTTCGTAGTAGGAAAGTGTATCCTTTGGAGAAAGGGGATACCTTAAAGCTGAGCGGGACGGCGTGCAGCGTAGTTCGGGGGTTGGCTGATGAGAGCGCCGGCAGCGCTCGGGGAGCAATTTGCGGGCGTAGGGGGTCTCTGGGGAGGGAGACGAGCCCTGCGGCGCCGCGCGGGAGGGGAGCGCCCAACGCCCCCCCTCCCAACCGACAGGTAATTACTGGAAACAGGCGACTCTCTTCCGGCGCAATGCTCGCGACCCGGGTGGCGAGGCGAGGCGAGGCGAGGCGCCCCATACGTCGTCCTGGCTGCTCCTCCTCATTCGATCTCCCTTTTCAACGGGACTTTTACTTTTGTTTTTCTTTTGTTTTCTACATTTCATTCGGGTTTTTGCATTCACTGACTTCTCATCACTGCTAGAATTTAACTGAACATGACCCAATTCACTTTGCACACGTCATAGAAATCACATTACCTCATCAAATTACTAAAAAAATTCCATAACACTTTATCTCGCTTGTACAATCTAAACTCACTCGCAAGAACGTAATTCCAAATATAAACTATCCTCACAAGCTCGTACATCATTTAATCTCGTATAACTTTTTTATTTAACCACCCGTGATGTATACCAAATGCTACCAAGACCAAAATCATAAAATTGAACTTTGCTTTACCAACCGTGAATCACACATAGCACATCACGTTATATTACTTAATATCGCGTCACGTCATTTCACCGCAAATTACATGGTGTATACAGCACTAAAACACAAACATATATATATATATATATATATATATATATATATATATATATATATATATGTGTGTGTGTGTGTGTGTGTGTGTGTGTGTGTGTGTGTGTGTGTGTGCGTGTGTGTGTGTGCGCGCGCGCGCGCGTGTGCGTGTATGCGTGTGTGTGTGTGTGTGTGTGTGTGTGTGTGTGTGTGTGTGTGTGTGTGTGGTCATCATATGGTCATATATGTGGTCATTTAATTTGGGTCTCTTCTCTTAATAGCTCTATAAAAATTCACTCTGTGGGTTAAAAAGGACCTTCATAATCATGGAGTCATAGCTCTTTCATGATATACTGTGTCGCGTATTTAGCAAATTGTTTTCCTACCTAATTCTAATTATAATCTCCACTCAATATGATCTTAGTATTTTCGTTGTTCAATGTTTGGGTGAATTTGAAAATTTCTGTTGCTTAGATCTTAAGTGAGTGACTTTTCCTCGTTTTCCGTCGTTCCTTCTCTTATGTTCATATCTAGGTGTATTTTGTCTCAAAATGTGGTATACCTTTCTGTACATACAATTACAGGAAATAGAAACAGAAAGCAAAACATTCACAAAGTGACCGGATCAACACAAACAAAATTCTTTTTAATTTAAAAAAGAATATTCCTAGCCTAAGATGTGATTTATTTCCTGTACATCAGATTGATTCCTCACTATTAAGTTATCGTAAATAATATTTTTTCTCTTTACTTCTCTGAAACAAGTGGAGAATTTACGGGAGAAAAACACATGATTGCTATCTCGACACACACCAAAATATTTCGGATGCACGTCGTTTCCATTTCCTCAATGTTTCTAGCTTTTTTCGCTGTAATTTTGTATTTCACTCTTCAGGGACTGTAAAACATATCTTGCGAATATCATCAGCAATTTATAACAAAAGTTGGATTCTCAATTTTCTGTCAATAAAAACAGCAAATGCGAATACTCGTTATTGCGGAACATGACTGAAAACGAATAGAGCAAGATAGGAAAGCAACGATCTTTTATGATCATTTGCACACTCATTCATCCCCAAATCAATTGTTCTGCAGGAAAACATTTCCTTACGTCATCAATGTGTTGTATCATATATTGTATATCATCATATGTAGTCTGCGCATTTATTTACGCTGTTTTGTATCCAACCCCGTTTTCAATACCCGAGGTTTACTACATGCTAGAGTTCCTAATATTCGTTCAGTGTTACGGCCCATTAATTTTTCATTGCCCTTCCCCTGCTGTGCAGTACTATTGCGTCAGGAAATCAGATACTTTGGGTCATCTTTGGATTAGCGATTTAAAAGTGTCTTATGTTAATTGTAAAATACTGCCCTCGCCCATTATTATTATTTAAATGGCAAAATAAAAACCAATTCCATGTAATCAAATCGTCAGAAATTTTGCTCTAATCAGACGCCCACAAAGTATTTCTTTAAATGGTAGATTCAGTCAGTTCGAATACATACGAAGTTAACTGGTGTATACCGAAAAAGGAACTAGGACATTCCTTAATGATGCTTTATCAGAACCGCGTGCTTCATATTTTACAATCTGTGTTTCCCTACTTCTCATCCAGTAGTAATTCACTTTTACAAAATGTACAATTTATTCATTAATTATAATTAACATTCATTTTTTATTTATTATTGCTTTATTTATTTGTATGACTCGATGCATCCTTGAGGCTAGTTTTAAAACCAGTAATATCCACTTTTTAAAAAAATGTTGTCATTGAATCTGGAATTAAAACCTATTGATGTGTTTTCCCAGATTTTTAAAAGCTTGAAAAAAACTTTTTATTTGTTGGTGTCCATGTGGCATCCAGCAATCTCGAAAAATTTGTCCTTTTGAAATTAAGAAACTATTAAATAAGTGAAATATCTGCATCTCGACATGCAGTGGTTGTGTATAATAATTTGTCAAAAGAAACAAAGTAAACACCATGCTAAAACTACAAATGATTGCGGTATTCTAAACAATTAAAAAGGGATCGAATCTCGAAGAGGATGACACCAATTTTTTGCCCTTTTGCGTCAATGTTAATATACTTCATATTTTTGTAAAAATTTCATTTATTGAAACTTGTGTTAAATAAATCTTCTTTCGTTTAGAACTCAGAAATTATCATATTTTCAGAGTCATTTATACTGTTACAAAATAGTTGCGTGCAAAACAGTATAAGTAAATTTTAGTCTACTTAGAGAAACAACCACTGTAACTGCCCCTCGGGTAGTTCGACTCATACACCATCATTTGACAGAAACTTTCGTAATGCGATGCCGGGTTGGATGCTCAGTCGGAGCAAAAATAGAGCTGTAGCTTTTTAATAAAATAGTTTTGTAGCTGTGTGATGAATAAAAGCTCCGGCAGGCGGAGTTTCATAGATACAATGTGGAAAATACTTCATACTCGCCACATGATGTACTGACTCTTACTCTCTGCCGTGAAAACTAAACGAGACCCAGACATAGAGACACCATTAGCTAGCCGCTCAAAAAACCCAATACAAACATTATGGTAACTAATATTAATTTGTTTAAATCACAAGAAAACTGATGAAAGGCGTTTTCGTAGGAAACTGAAGAAAGTTGAAAATTTGGAAGTTTGCTAATTCATCGAAAATGGGAGCAAAACTCCGCGAGACTTGCCTTCCTGTGGTTCCGCACCGCGATCGGTCACAACCTTAGCATTTCCCCGCCACCACAACCCCCGCCACCTCTCCCGACCCTGCCGCGATCTCCACAGCCCCTACTCTTCTCACCACCACGTTCCACGGCCCCCCGCCACGCCCCTGTCTCACTCGCCCCCAACAGCTCCCCACCCGCCCCGCCCAGACTTCGCCACTCCTCGCCTCGTTCCTCACACCCCGCCATGCCTCATACCTCCAAAAATCCCCGCCTACCCCCGTCCTAACGTTCTTTTCACGTCCCGCGGCTTCCTGGTACTCCAGTGGTGGCTGCTCCTTGAGGCCACTAGGCGGCCGCCTCAGAAAAAAAAACATCCTTGGGGAAAGTTGCATAAAATATTGAACTTGAAATAAATCGACTCGTTTAATTTGTGCATATCACCAGCGGAACTTGTGAGGACGAATATACTTTTAAGTGCCCGATGAAGCGAAAGACAGATGTTTTTGAAACGGGTCTTGTACTGGACTACCGCGCGTCTGTTTGTAGCCGGTGCAGGGGTTCAAGGAGTTGGGTGGGGGCAGCATACTGCTTTTGTGATTTTATTGAGCCTATCTGCGGCTATTAACTAAACTAAGAACATCGAACTTTTCATCTGATTTCATAAATTACTGTTTTGTTTGTAGGAACTATATTTTGTTAAAACATCTCTTATTTTTGCGTGATCACAATTCTTCTGTATCTTCCACGGAAGCGGGTGCTACCGTACATACCACCTCCGTTTCCGGTTGGACGATGACACTTCATGCCCAACCGGTAATCTCTTGGTTGAAGATATGAAATACGTGTTCTTTCAGTGTCCGCGCTTTGTTGAAGAAAAGGAAGAACTCTACCGACTCCTCTTGCAGGTTGTGACTCTTGACATCATCGTGTCCAGGATGCCGGTGTCCTAAGAGAATTGGAGTGCGGTAGACACCTATGTCGCAGAAGTTTTAAAGAATCTTCAGGTAGAAGAACGATTTCGAAGGAATATCCATGACATTACTTGAAGGAGTATATAAGACATTAGTTGGCATAGAGCGATAAGCCGATCTGCCCCTTCCGTGATGCAATGTCTGATGGCGGTTCCGCGGGAAGGGAACCGGAAGAATGGGAGGGTTTCTTAGTGGCTAGACACATGCTAGCTGTGAATCGTATACGCTGCGGAGAGCGGGTTCCGCAATGGAAGATTTTTCCCTGCCCTCTTAAAAAAAAAAACTCGCCTCCAGGCTCCGGGCCCCCATCCTCCGTCGCGCGCGACAACCCGACGCGACGCCGCGCGTCCCCGGAGCCATTTTTCCGGAGAGCACTCCATTAGCTTGTTAATTACTGCCCCATTTATTGTGAGGTCATCCCGCGCGGTGGCAGCTTGGCGGCGGCGGAGGGGCGAGGGGGCGGGGAGGAGGGTGGGGAGGGGTGGGGAGGGGCGCGGGGACGGGGGCGCGTGGGCGGGAGGGGCGGGGAGGGGCGGAGAGGGTGGGGCGGGGAGTGGCGGGGATGGGCGGGGAGGGGCGGGAGGGGCGGGAGGGGCGGGGAGAGACGGGGAGGGTGTAATTGCGGCCTCCAAGAAGCGCAGCCGAACCCGCGAGAATTGATGGCACAAAGGCCACCGCCGCGCACAAACGCAGAGGGCGCTCCAATCCTACGCGAGGCGACGCTGTCGCAGATTTGCTGAGCTATCTCCCTCTAGCGGGAAATAATTTGCTTTGGATAAATATGCGAAACCAACCGCTTAGAGCAAACAATGTTTGCGCACAACATATTCAAAGTCCAGTGCAAGGTCGGAGTACTGTTTATTTCTAATTATCCTGTGTCTATTTTCTCTTAAATATTCTGAGTAACAAATTTGATTTTGAAGCCTTTAGCGCATTTGAGGAACTATACACGTTGAACGTGGGTTATTCCCACATAGCTCTGGGGTGAAGAAGGGAGATGAAACCACTGTAATAAATATTATTATACCATCATCATCATCATCATCATCATCATCATGATTATTATTATTATTATTATTATTATTATTATTATTATTATTATTATATTCATAGTAATTTTTATCTTTACACATTGCTGGTTCACAGGAAGACCTGGTTCTCAAATAACAAGGGGCTTTTCGCCAAGTGTGTTATTTGCTATTTATTTAAAAATCTGAATCTACAAAGTTACGGACAGTGCAGTAAATATGAAAGATGACAGACTTCTGCCTTAATTTTAAAAGCTTTGGAGGAATATTTTGGAGGAAGTTTTTTGAGGGTTTCTTTGACGTGTTTTTCTATGAGGCCATTACTGGAAATATTTATCGAGAGAATGAATACTTGGTCCTGTTTCCATTAATCTTAGATTTGATATGCTTGATCACATTGCTTCCTTATTTTTTCCGAGAATACTTTTGGCATGCTCTTGTAGGAAGGGACTGTAAGAAGTCCAAATTTGGATAAAAATCAAAGTTAATTTTGAAAGGGAAAACGCAATCCACTATTTTATAATTTAATTATGGAATTTCATAATGAAAAGTACTTAGTGGCAAGTCGAGGGTGAACGCACTTGTTTCTTACTGGACAGTTACCACATTTAATCCTGCAGTGAGTCTTTTATTGAACCATATAATTGACCATATAATCCTTCATTCTTACTATTTCAAAAAACAGACGCAATGTCAGATAGTTGGAACAGTCGAAAGCCCAGTAATCGCTATCTGAAATTTGAAAGTGAGGGCTGCGATCACACCAACAGTATCAGCAAAACCACAGCTCACCAACAGTTTCAACAAGACTGCTATGAACAATATTCATAGGTCTTTCATTTTCTTCAGAAAACGAATTTATGGTGCCCCTATCCTCAAGGTTTACCTACGGACTTCTGTTTCAAGTCCAGAATCTTCAGTAGGACTGCTCAGATTCAACAATTCAAGCTAGGATGACCTCGTTGGCCCGCTTCAATTGCTCGCATGCCACTCGCCTTTCACTAGACTATAGCTGATCGAACGGATTACCTCTCTCCCCTCCCACTGAGCTGACTAGACACCAGCGTTCCACAGCGGCTACTCGCAGCCAAACGACGAGGCAGGGTCACGGCGAACGGTACACCTTTCAGCCTTGCCCTAAGGAATGGCTGGTGAGGTGCCCTCGCCCAAATGAAAGCAACTAATTTATTGGTGATTCCGGCTGCGTCAATGGTTAAGGTCATTAGTCCCGTAAGTGTAGTGCATGTTTTCCTCTGGAGGTGCGGTTATCTTCCCCCGCTGAATGGCGAGATCCGACACCGACCTACCGCCGGGTTCCCCAAGCTGGTATATCCCACCAGCGGAGCACCGCCCCAGCCGGGATAAACTCGATGTTTCTGACCGGTCTCCCGGCATGTGTGGTAGTGTAGTGCATGTAAGTAAAGGATGATTATACGACAAGGAAGATGAAGGAATGGTCGTGCGCGGTCTGTGGCCCGTTTGTTAGGCTACAGCTCTGGTATTGATCGGAGAAACCACGGAAAACTAGTGATTAGAGCAGCAGGTCGCTAGAATTCTCCTCCAGACAGTGACTGAATTCGACCTAGCTCTCAAGCTTGTGTTGAAAATCCTGCCACCATCGGGACTCGAATCTAGGACTTCCCAGTCAGAGGCACTTCAGTGACACCAGTTGACGCCCAGCGCTACCTTTCTCCAAATTAAAGCAAAAGATTGGCCGGAGGAGGAGAGAATATGCTCTGAGATTGCCAATCAATTGGGGATTTATGACCCCCAAACTCAAAGGGGGCAATACCAAGAAAATTGTGGATTTTTTAGGACATAGTTAAACTCCTATCACGTATCCATCTAAAACTGTCACGATGACCAAGAGTTAATGGTCTCCTTTAAGGGCAACATTATTAGAGAAAAGGCCAACGACGGACACGCCTTCCGGTTCAGAGGGCGAGAGGTGCAACCAGATGCATGATGAGCTGGGAACACACGACATGCAAGCCAGACAGAGCTTCTTTGGGTGCAGGTGCATTTTTTTACTGTTTGGGGCAATGTATTCTCGTATTCTCATCTACATTGGCTTGTGAAATTTCACCAAACGTTGAAATGACGTAGCGTGGATTAAGTAACGAGAACATTCGATTATATTTTGCTGATAGGCAGCTGAGATTCTCTGACGTTTGAATCAATTCTTCATAACAATGGACACTCAGTGCTGGGGTGAAATAATCATATTATTACAGAAACAGATGGCAGAAATTGTTCACATTTATCCGTTTCTGTATAGAAAGAAACCTGGAAAAAATAATTTATGTAAATTTGCACGGAATTATTACTACTAATTGAATAATGGGTAATTTTTAATTCAGTAACACACCACCTTACACTAGTAACCCAAAAGTGTTTTTCGACCACTAATTAATACTGACTTGAAAAGAAAATTCGCTTCTTCTCTTCGCTACTACCTTGGAGGGAACAAGCTTCCGTGTAGAATCTGCGATTTGATAAGGACGAGTGGAGGCTGTCTTTATATTTCGCCTTCGGAGAGCAACTTCATGCGACGTTGTTAATTAGCTCTTGCCAAATTCGCTTTCCTTTCCCCTCCCTCGCCCACTTCCCCCTCTCTTTCCAGCTACGCGCGTGGAACTTGCCGGGGTTCCCGTCTCGAGTCGGCAGCGGCAACGCGGAAGAGCTCCTACCCGATGCCACACGCGTTACCTCGCATAAATTATTGCGATACAGGTCGCAAAGGTATCGATCGAGAGAAATCGCAGCAGGAAGTTCCAGTCCTCTCCACTGCCAAGTGGTCTCTCTCGCCCTCTCCTTCACTCGGCGCCAAGCGGCGTCGCGTCACTGCTCATAACCCTTCCGGCTCAGAGGGTGGCGGCGACAGGGCGCACAGCTGAGACACTTCGAGGGACAGTGGGCGAGGAACGGATGCGCGCGGTCAAAAATGTCTTATTCTTCCCCTTTGCCCTCTTGACCTTTCATTTCTTCTTCCTTTTGTTGTTCTCTCCCGTTTTCTTTTTCTCCTTCCAGTTCTTACACTTCTCTTTCTCATTTTTAACCTTCTTGTTCTTACTCTTACACCTCAAGTTGTTATCCTTTGTGGTCTTCCTTTTTGTATCTTCCTTATTTTTATTTTCATCTTATTTTCTTCTTCTTTTCCTTCCTCTCCTTTTTCTTGTACTACTTCTTCTCCTTCTTTCTATTTTCTCTCATTTCTCTTCTCCTTCTACTTTTATCTTTGCTTCCTTTTTCTCCCAATTTTTATGTATATATATTAATTGTCTTTACATTTTCGTCTATCACCTATTTTTCACATTTTTCTTATTTTTCTGTTGCCCTTTTTGTCATCTGTCTTCTTCATCTCCTCCGTTGTTAAATAAATTGTATTATACTTTCCGAATTATAATTTTGAAAATGTGTGGCTTTAAAGGCAAGGTTTATTGGAAGGTTTTTATATTTAAAGTATTGAGGTCGGTTAATTCTACGTTGAAAATAATTTTCAAAAGCACAATACCAAATCACAAAAAGGATAACAACCTATCATTCTAACCTCGATAACACCAGGGAACAAAAAAATTATTCATACCTCCAGGATTAAAGTAGGCGATTTCCACGAAAACGACCATGCAGATTTCGAAAATCATTATAAAAAGTTTCTATAAGGCAAGGTTAAAAAGATATGAACTTATTTAATATTTCAAATAAACGAAATTCTATAATAATTTCCGCATTCACAGTAGTTATATTTTCACAAAATTTTATGAGTATGCTTCATATGAGGTAAAAACAAGTTAACAATGCAATAAGCATATTCGTGTAAAGAATATGCAGACATTACAACTCTTTGTTGATATTCTCCGCAACATTGGTAGTGCAAATGACAACAATGCGAGTTTTCCATACCACCACAACCGTTGTACAGGTGCCACAACACTGGCGAGCAACCCCAGTTTTATCCTGATCACAAACACAACCATAATATAAAGAAAACGCAAATTTTGTAATTTCATTTACATTTTTTTTCCTTTGAAGTTTGGGTATAAATCTTTCACAAGCGCAACAGAAGTTATCGGGGTGATTCCCACACTGTGGATTTGCATTTTATCGAACCAATTCAATTTTACACATCACGTGGCGAAATTCACTTAATAAAAACCACAGAACTGTAATGCATTAAAGTATTTGAGGCGTACGCAAACCATACATGAGCTTCACGCGTATTACTGATACAGTTCTGCATGACACTCATTTGGAATCTGCCACCCCAACAGTTGAATGCATGTATTGTTTCGATAACGTAAGGGGCTAAAATAATTCATTTCGGTGACTCATGCGGAGAATGAAATATTAGAGTGCACGTGACATGTTTTTAAAACGTCCACTAAGACCGCTACTGTAATTGAGCGCGACTACCAGACGCGTTAAAGACTACAATAGTCGATTACAGATGGTAAAAGAACACGAGAGCTTATTTTTTTTCATGTTTCTCATGAAAGTGGCACAGATGAACTGAACCAATGTGTTATTTTTAAATAGATTTTATGCGTATTGATTTTACATATCGTACAGCTACAATGTAAATGTATTTACATTAATAGCAAAATACGGTATGTTACAGTATATTTAAACACGGTGACATGACATGGCGTTTTTATTGTGATATTCCTAATCTACATATAAAATTGAGTATTTTGTGCTCTCTACCTTCCTTGAGGTAAACATCACCACAAAAAAGTCCCACAAAATGTTTGATGAAATATTTTCGTGTATTTAAGTCGAAATATTTTCGTCTCTTATATATTTGGCACATATTTTGTTTCTTTTGTGTACACCCGGAATTAAAGATTCCTTTTGTTGACAACGATGTTGAATAAAAAAATTGTACTTTCTTTACTATGCTCAGGGTACTTTCATGATATCAAAATACACTGGATACTTCCCATTTAGTTGTAATTTGCCTAACATTGCTTTTTTCATCTGTGTATAATATTCTATTGCCACTTGCAAACTCCACATAAAGAAGAAGTCGTTATTTCAATTGGGATATAAGACATTTGATATTCTAAAAAATTGACAAAAACATTTGGTTTGATTCAGACATCACTAAAATTATGTTTATACGCTCTTTTCTATAAAAACCATTCTAATTACTCCCAGAATTAACACATTTTTGCGAAATTTTGACATTTTTTTTCTATTCTCGTTCGTAATGCACGTGTCTGTCAAAATATTAATCTTTCTTGTTTTTAATTCAATACGTTCCTAAAATATTCTCTGTTTACGGTCTACATCGATTAGTTTACGACATTCTTTTAAATAATGTAATAGTTTTAAGACAATACAAATTTTATGGTCATCCTCTTCTTCATTTATTCTGAAAAAATATTATTAATCTTGGTTCGGATTTCTCCGCTTGATTTCCTAATATGTTGATTTCATGGTACTCCATTTTATCTACTTTTTCCTCATTATCTTTAAAAGAATTTCTCATTCCATTATCTTTAAAAAATGTTGCCTTTCTTTTATTTCAATATTATGTGAGTTAAGTTTCTTTTCTCGTATGTTTTCTTTGCATCTACACCTACTTCTGTTGAATGTCATGCTGTGTTCCCTTTTCTAATTTGGAGAATAACGTAAAAAAATATTACATACAAACTACATAGTTCTTACCCTTTTTTAATCTTTTCTTCAGCTATTGAACCTGAGTTTTAAAGACATAAGCCTTTAGAATAGTTGAAAGAGTTCAGAAACAAGTTCTGAAGCAAAATGTCACCCTTGATATGCGCAATTTTTAAACATATTTAATGCCTTTTTGAATTTATTTTATATTTATTAGAAATACCAATCGTCTGTTAGAAGTTTCTCAACAATCAAATATAACATAATTCATAATTTTGAACGTTCCATCAAGAGCTCCTATTACGAAATACATTTTTTGAAGAGGCACCAAATTTTATAAGACAATAGTTATAAAAATGCGTGAGTACGATGGTGAAGAAAATATAGTAGATTATTATTCTAAATGAACCCACCAAACCGTTTTAGTTCATTGATTCTAATTTACGTTAGAAGTAATATGGATTCTATCCCCTTGGCGGAATTAAATGTGTATTCCATTGAAAATATGTTCGAAATTTCTGTTGTACATCTTACTTCACTAAAAGTGATAATACTTTGCATCTACAGACCTCCAACAAAGAGAACTGAAGATTATACTTTGTTCTTAGAAAATCTGGAGATAACACTTAATAAAGTCAGCAATCGCTCTTTTGAATCCATTGTTGTATGCGGAGATTTTAACATTGATTTTCTGGTCTAATCTTGCGAGAAAGAAAAGTTTCTCAATTTAATTAATTCCTTCCATTTAGACATCACAATTAATGTACCTACACGGATCACACAAAATTCGATGAAGGCAATTGATCAAATTATAATTAACAAAAATACTACTCGATATGAAGTTGAAACAAAAGATTTAGGATACGGTGACCACGATGCACAAATTCTTACCATTATAAGAAATGCGATCACTGACACAATAAATAATACACGTATGACTAGATTGTTTACAAAAAGTAAAATAAAATTATTCATTTATTACTTGATGCAGGAGTCATGGGAAGCGGGTTATTAATGCTGTTGATACAAACAACAAATATAATTCTTTTTTTTCAACTCTTTCATTTCATTTTAAAATTTGCTTTCCTCTTCAAAAAAGAAAATTAAATATTTCACGGAAAAGCAAATCTTGGATAACACAAGGGATTAGAACATCTTGTAAAAACAAGCGAATTCTTTCTTTCATTTCTAAACATCATAACGTATCTCAAGATTTCCTTATCTACTTTAAAAAATACAAAACATGGTTACAAAAAGTCATAAGGCAGGCTAAAATCATGAAACACGATCAGGATATTTTGAACTCAAAAAACAAAACAAAAGCAATGTGGAATATAATAAAAAATACGACCAAATCAACTAGAAACCCTGTAGAGGACGTTGTTTTAAAATATAACGATATAAATGTGAACGATCCGGCAACAGTGGCTACTCTCTTTAACAATTACTTTTCGAGAATTCCTGCCGATCTCACTCAGGGTCATCAGCCACAAAATTCAATAATAGACAGTTCACCCAAAATTTTAGACACGATGTTAGTTTCCGAAACTTCTTCCTATGAAATTCTCAAAATAATCCGTAAACTAAAAAATAAATATTGGTCCAGTTTAGATGAATTTTCGGATGCTTTGTTAAAGACCTGTGCGTATGCCATTATACACCCGTTAACTCACATATTTAATTCATCGTTATGCACCGGAACGTTTCCAGACATTTTCAAAACAGCTAAAATTAAGCCGCTTTTCAAAAAAGGCAACAAAAATGAAATTCAAAATTATCGGCCCATTTCTCTTCTATCAGTTTTTTCAAAAATATTAGAGAGACTTTTTTACGTACGAATGAAAACGTTTCTCAGTAAACACGACGCGCTTTCAGATTGCCAACATGGATTTAGAAAATCAAAATCAACGGAAACAGCTATATTTTCTTTTCTTAAAGATGTCGCATCATCATTGGATCAAAACGAGGCACCTACTGGATTATTTTTAGATCTCTCAAAAGCTTTTGACGTCATTGATCATGACATTTTACTTTCAAAATTACCTTCATATGGAATCCGTGGTATTGCTCTATATTGGTTATGTTCGTACCTTAAACAACGATCTCAGAGAGTTGAAATACCTTACTGGAATGATGGAACATTCCCTACGCACCTTTCTGACTCTTTGCTCATTGCACGTCAAGTTCCTCAAAGATCGATTTTAGGCCCTATTCTGTTCCTACTCCACGTAAACGATATGCCCTCGACGATTCGAAACGGAAGAACGGTTCTCTTTGCAGATGACACGAACATCCTTTGCAATAAAGAAACCGTATATAGTACAATAGGTATCAGATGTTTCAAATTGGTTCCGAAATAACAAATTAATAGTAAACGAAAAGAAAACGGTTTTAATGCAGTTTTCCATTTCAAATAAACAATTCTCTGAAGTATTGAAAATGAACGGTGTACCATTGGCTGATGTTAAGGCAACAAAATTTTTAGGTCTCTCAATTCAGTCAAACCTTAAATGGAACGTCCATTTAAATGAATTGAACACAAAATTAAGTTCATTATGCTACGTGTTCAGAATTCTTTCAAATTCAGTCAGCCTTCATACTGCTCGTTGTGTTTATTTCGCGAATGTTCATTCCCGCCTGAGATATGGCACAATGTTCTGGGGAAATACATCTTATAGCTCCCAGACTTTTAGATTACAAAAACGAATTGTACGAATAATAACCAAATCCCACCCACGTGATTCTTGTTAGCCTCTCTTCATTAATCTATGAATTTTACGATTACCTTGTCAGTTGATTTACGAATCAGTGGTTTTGTCAAAAATGACTTGCTTAAGGGCGGGAATATATTTTCAGAAAATGCCGATGTCTATTACTATAACACTCGACGTAGAAATCATATTCATCAGGTGACAGTATCAACAGCTCAATACAAAAAATTCACATACAATACATGTACATTATTTTACAACACTTTGCCAGACGACATTAAACGAATAAATTCAATAGAAAAGTTTAAATCCCAAGTGAAATCGTTTCTGCTGCGTAACTGTTTCTATACAATTGGAGACTATACTGAGCATCACAAGAAAAGTAACATTAATTTTAACAATGATACATAATGCATTATTTACTATTTGGACTGTATAAATGTGTATAAACAACCTGTAACAAGTATTGTACTACAGCCTCCGGGTCAATGACCCCCATCTCGATCAGTTTTTTCGTCCAGTTTCCCAGATCCATTGAGCAAATGCTGAAATGGCCCCTTGTTTTGCTTCTGGACATAAATGTAACTTCATTTTCTGTGCACGTCTTCTAGAATTCAGTGGGAAATACAATTATTCAAATTATCGTTTCCATGTTGTCGCGGCAGGAAGTATTATTCCGAAGGACAACATGATAAGAGCCAAAATTTATTGCTTATTTATCCTTGAAAATAGATTTTATTACATGGGAGGGTTGTTGATGTTGTTTTTTTAAATTTAATTTAAGTAGTTTATGACTTAGTGTAGGGATCACAGAATTTTGAAAATGTGCACACAATTCATTTTTCCCCATAGCACGTCATACGCAGTTGGAACTGTTTTTTGACGTAAAATAAATAAATAAATAAATTCCACGTACACAAAGGTTAAGATGTTAATATATTAATGTAAAGTGATTTCGTTTTTCGTGCATGGAGAATGTAATCGGTGGCGGACCCTAAGTAGATTGTTAGAGTACTGGCTGGGTGCTGGGAGCGTGTCCCGGTTCGGGGGTGCCCCGCTGGTGGGGGTGCATGATTGGGGGGACCCCGCTGGCCGACGGATATGGCCATCCAGCGGGAGAAGACCACCGCCATCTCCCGATGAAGACGTGCACTACACTTACGAGACTAATGACCAATGTAGTTGACGCGCCCGGAATCATCAATCAATTAATCGCCGACCCACCTCGCGTCACCCTGCCACTGCCTCACGTCTTCAACGTTCTAGCGTCAGCTTCCTACTCTGACATGTCCATGCTCGCCCTCGCCCCGCGCACACCCCGCAACGCAAGGCTCCATCTCGCATCCACACTCCCCCGATCACCCACCCTTCTCCTTCCCTGACTCCGCCCCCTGCCCCTTTTACGTCTTTCTCGTATGACTTGTCTGCGCGAGCTCCCTTGCATCCGCCTGCCGGTGGCGCGCTCTCCGTGATTGCACCCGCGCGACAATCAGCGGCGCTCGCGACGCCCCTGGCGGTGGTAGCCTCAGTTGGCTCAGTTGAGCGCTGCACATGGAAAGGGAGAGAGAGACGGTAGTGTTGGGAGTTGTGGAGGCGAATTCGGTGTGATAAAACATTTCAAAATTGTTACTGTACAGTTATAATGCACGACGGTATGATGTTTGATTAGCGCACGTGCATGGATGCTACAAAAAGCTTCATTATTACAATGTTTTTGCAATGCATTTATTGTGGGCACTGGTGTTAAAATGTTTTCATTAAAACTAGAATCCGGGATTAGAGGTCGAGTTTGGTACGTATATAACCGTTTCAATGGTGTATGCTTCCAGTCGGCATTTTGTGCAGTTCATTTTAATAAAGCAAATTCATTTTAAATACTTATTAGAAAATGTATTGATTTCTCAGAAACATCAGTAATATTTGTATCAATGATATTAGTGCAGTTTTACGTATATTAACCAAAAACTTTTATTATAACACAACTATTGTAATGTATATGTGAGAACATCAGCTGCGATAATATTTGGTGCTGTGGTTTATCGCGTATGTCATCTGAAAATTAAATTTATTGAAACGATTCAGCCCTTTGTGACATATCTTCTTCAATTTTCAAAACGTGTATTTTTTTCATACGATCTTTGCAACAATTTGTTATGTGACGTTCCAGCTTCGTCTGTCTCTTCTCTTCGAAGAGAACACTAACTCTAGATATCTTTATTCTCTTTAGCGCTTGCTCCGAAACTATTTGACACGTCTCTTAAAAAATTGTGATTGTATGAATTTAATTTTTGTATTCATTCCAGTGATGAATAGTTTAAAATTATCGCATTCAGTCTATTTTCTCATCTCATACTGAGATATACAATTTTTCTCTACATTAATATCTTGCAAAGATCTTAGCGTCCGGCTTGCTGGGTCAATGGGTCACGATATATTATAATCCTTATTACCTTTATAATGGATTACAGGATCCGCAGACTATACAGCGCAGCTGGGAATCTGAAATAGAATGATTCTATTCCTAGTTCATTACTGTTTGGATTGACTAAATGAAAGATCACTTTCTTTTCTAAAGAACAAAATTTAACAAAGTTTATTGTTACCTTTTTAGCAAACAATTTAGTGAATTTAATAAATGATTTGATGTTATGCCTTTGATCAAGATATCTTTGAATTTACAGTTTTATACCGCGGTTAACTTATCTATTCTTCGTTGATGTCCCTCGTAGACTTCTCAGTCGAAATATCTTGCGAGCTTGCCGTAGTCCAAAGTTCCAAGAAATCCTCTTCTGCCCCTATCCAAACTGGTCTCAAACTATCAAAATTATCAGTCCCGATTACGTCCTATGACATAGTTCCGAAATCTATTACTCGATTACCACTCCCGATTTATGCATCAATGTTACTTCCACATGCAATATCTGCAATATCATTTACTGTCCTTAAAATTTCACGATCTGATAACCCGATTCTGACTATCTGTATTATACTCGTTCCCTCTCACGAACCTACGATCAGTTCAGAAACGCGATGCCGGTCAGAATGAAATCTTCCTGCATGATTCACACCTCAAAGACTTCGTATTAAACTACCTCCCTCTTTTTCATACAATTTGACCGTCTTTCTCTCACCTAGCCAATCCATGCGTTCGTTATATTTTGGTGTAGCTGACCTTTCGATCGTCTAAACTTCTTCGCCCAATCCCAAATTTTCTACTTTCGGCATCCAGCCACCTCTTAATGAATTTTCCACCATATAGTCTACAAATAAATGTTTGTTTATTTTCATGTGACATATCGGTATGTCACAATACTATTACTTGCTCTTCATGCACTTCCAAAACACAAGAAACATTTCTTCATAAAAATTGATGTTTTTTTATATTTCTAATGGTATTGCGTTTAATATGCAATGTACAGATGGAACAAAAAATCTCATTTTTGTACTAAACGAAGGTTTTACATCCTTGTAAACATTACTGAAGTGGCTCAGGGCGTGTCGCGCTGACTTCACAGTTGGTTTGATCCCCGAGCGGTCATCCTGACCGGCGTTTTCGTGGTTTCCCTCGGTCACACATGAATGCTGGAATGGTTCCAGATGTCACGATTATCTCTCATCATCATAACACCTCATAATTCACAGGCTAGCATCCAACTGCTTTAAATATCCTCTTAGAGGTATTGCAAAGGGTCGCACGCAATCTAAGTATTACTACTACTACTACTAAGCAACACTGACCTGCACTGCAGTTTGTCACAAATTACTTAAATTACCATCACATTTACATTATGTTTGGTCAAGATACTCCACTTTTTAGCGCCAAGTCTATACCAACATCTTGTTGATATTCTGAGGCTTCCTTGTTACTGTCGCCCAACTTTAAGTTAACAATTTTACTCCGTTGTGCACTTTATTATCATTCTTTTAACCAGGTCATGAAATAGTATGAGTATTTGTAAATTTGAACACAATAATTCACTACGTGGTGCACGCTGAGTTATAAACATTTAAAATGCTAGTTTGGGAGAATTTTTGTGAATTGCAAAGAACTGAGACAGTCGAGTAGCGGCCCGCTTTAATATTACAATGTGAAAGAGGCACACGATCTGCAACTTTACCAATATAATTATGTGGATTTATATTAAATATTTCCATACATTTTCCCATATGTACGTGGTGAGTCTCCTAAAGTACTACAGTATTTGAGCGTTATCTAAGTTTTTTAGGATTCTTAAAAAATAGTACATTGATCAAATTCATTTATGGAACTCGCAGATACATGCAACAACCATAGCAAATTTAGCATTTGTTATACATTAATATGTGATTTTTCTCCTAAGAAACTTATGTAGTTGTATTTAATTACGTATTATAAACGATTTTAATTATGAGTTATAATGAAACATCCATATTCAATTGTTTTCAATTTTTTCAACTTTTCAGTCAGGAAAATGTGAAATAATAGCTTGATGAAAAACATTCAATGAATCACAAAATCGTGCTGCGTTGTTTGCAATTAATTTTCTTATTTCCATCGACATAATGCATGGAAAATTAAAATTAACAAGCAAACTGTATTGTTCTGATTGTTTCCAAAAATTATTTATCTCAGTATAAATAAAACTGGTGGGTTTGCATGTTGAGAGAGGTAGTAGAGAGTTTATTGAGGAGACGTTATGTGAAGGCTTAAGTTTTATTCCCGATGAAGGAGAAATTTCTGTATCAAATCAGAGCGTGAAGAAAACCGTTCAGTCGGTAAATGTTATAAAGCCTTGATAGATATTTTTCTTACGAGGAGTACGCTGAAGCAGTGTGTTCTAAATCGGGCCACGGACCGCACGCGATCCTTCCTTCCTCTTCCTGTCCTAATCCTTCCTTGGGTTGAGAGATAGACTAGTCCCTCAATGCCGAATTGCAAATACCCATGATCATTAACCGCCTGCGATAGCTCATTGGGAACAGCATTGCCTCTGAAACGTAGTAAACCCACACCTCCTAGAATTTGAGTCCCAACTAGGGTGACATTTTCATGCAAGCTGTGTAGCTGCGTTGAATCCAACTACAGCCTGGAGGGCGGGGGTTTAGCGGTCGGCTGCTCTGATCAGTAGATTTTTGTGGGTTCTCCAATAATTACCAGGCGGATGCCAGTGCAGTATCCTATTGCTGGGTAAGATACCTTACCCGCTTTGCAAATCGATATGTAAGTCGGCACCAAATCTGACGTTCTAGTAACAAAGGACACCGCCACTACCAAGGTATAACATTCAGTACACTTACGAACATACCGGCTTAAGTAGTTGGCACGCTTGGAATCAACAGTATCCTCCTCCTCCTTCCCTTCCACCTTTGCTCACTCACTCACTTACATACTCACTGACTCACTCGCTGGGTTGCTCGCACATTCTCTCTTTCCATGATCTTGACAGACACATTCATTACTACGATTATGCACATGAGAGGTCAAGACTTCCTATAGGTAGATCCATTGGTTAGAGGTTGCTAGGTTTAAGGTTTTACCGATGAAACGGAAAGTAAGAAACTCCGCCGCCGTAAATCGGCTACTTTACAGTCTGAAATAATTTTAATACTTATACCAATATTATAATTTAATATTTTTCCTAGCGACAATAACGAAACTCACACTTTCTTTTGGTTTCAGTCTAAGTAATAAAGTTACAAAGTAGAAATTCAAATAGTCTCCTATATTATATCAGTAGTATATATACCGTTTGCGGCTCTCACACGCGGCCAATCTTTATAAATAAGGTCACTAAAGAAATACATTTTCACAAAGATATGACGAACTGCTCTGCGATTTTAAAAATATCAAGGAATTAATCGGTCGCATATATCGTTAAATAACTTCTAAAAGAAGCGTTTTAGGGTCTTATAAACTAAACTTTTGAGGCACAAAGCTCCAAAGAAACATTTCTCACACCGTAATCTACAGAATGAGATCATCCTGAACTTTCTATTACATTTTTGCTGCTTCGACGCTTCTCGAACTTATCCCACCTGTCCAGCACGTGTTTAATCTGCAAATTTATATGAAATTAAACTAATTGCTTGATATTCTACGCGACTGAATTACACGGGTGTAATTCTCAGTAATAACGTTAAATAAGAATTGTTTGTATTGCCAACGGTGTATTTTATTGTTGTCAATTGCGAAGAGACATACTCTTATAAAACAAGTGACAGAGGATAAGAAGGTCTTGAAGAAAAAGAATGTATTACATACTTAATATGAAAATGAAAAACTAGGGAAGAGAGTGGGGTTTAACATGAGAGAGTTCTCGGATTGGCACGCTATTATAAATAAAGTTAAAAATAACTCAATGGTTCAACTACGGCAAATATTTTCTGGCATTATTTTTAACGTTTGCAATTTTCGAAAATTCACAGTTCAACGAAAATGAGATCTGTGCCAAATCTTCAGTATTCTTTCCTATACACAACATTAAAGAAAAATACTTGGAGCAGGTTTTAAGAAAATATATTTCTATAAATTTCATTAATTACGCGAAACGGCTCTTTTTCGAAAATATTTTACAATACCATTTTTAATAATTTATTTTCGTTTGATCAGGTTTTATTTAAGACAAAAATCTCTGTCTTTAATATTTATTTTACAATGTATAATTTTGCAATTTTCAAAATTATAGAGATATAAATGGGATCAACGTCACTTTCTAGCATTCTTTGATACGTACGAAGAGAAAATGTAAAGAAAAATTTCGAGAAATTTCGTATTTGAAAAAATTATTGTTCTACAATTGCATACATTTCACGCGAAATTACGCGAAGAGTATGTGGTGTGGAAAAAAATTGTAGTACATGAACTTATTTCAAGATTTGTCTTTGCACTACAAATTTCATTCAGGAAAATATCTTTCTCTTCGATATTGTAGTTGTAGGAAGACGACAAAAAATTTTAATTTTTGAAAAATCAATGATTTCGGCAAAAACGAGACGGACGATGATCGCTCTACCTTTTCACTATATTCACTAAAACGCCTACAGCGGATCACTCAAGTAACCTAGTAGTATTACTTGACCTGTGACTTGTTATGACAATGTCACACCAAAAATTAGGAATGGTTTTATATGTCCTAACTGCCCTACAGGAGTGGGTTCGTCTTTTAACCTGCTTTTTGTAATAAAAGAAACATAGGCAAGTTAATCTTTTAGCTATGAACTGAGTTCTAGATATATTCTGTTGAATACTTGAATACAATTTTATCTAGTATTTACACATTGCATTGAAAATTCTATCACTTGCTCTACCTTTAGCAATTACGAGATTACCTTACAACTTCAGTTGCGTTTTAGCACTCGCATAAATACTTTATATAAAATTATATTACCCTTCACTTCACAAAAACACAATAAAATACTTGTACACAAGACAATAATAATGGAAACACAAAATACTGAAAAAGAATCACATACCAAAATACCCTTTACCTTCAAAGAAATTGTCACTTGAATAGTGGATGAAATAAATACAAGAAGTTGTTTCATTTTCACGTAGATTATTACTTTATACAATATAGCCAGCAAAGAAAAAAATGTCGTTATGCAATGAACGTACAATTAATAATAACTCTTTTACTGATTATTGGTTTTGAACAATTTGAAAACTATTAAACTATAAATTGAAAACACACACTAAAAGAACAAATATTATCGTTCATATAAAAATGAAAAAATAGGTTTTTACCATTATTTTCATGAATTAGCTATCTGGCTTCCTTTTACGACTGTAATATTGTAAAAGATTACGTTTAAATGATTTTAATATAATTACTCGACTATCTACGTCTGTACGTTAGGTGAATTCTATCTCTGTAAAATAATTCTCGCTCATTTTAACAGTTCTTTTTTGAGAATTTGTAGTGAAGTTTTCTGACACATGATACGTCGTCTCGAAGAAATATTTCCACAGCTCGGAGCGGCGACGGCGACCCAGATCCTTTGGAAGGTCGAGGCGACCCCTTGCTTCGGCGAAACCGTCCCCCGACGGCTCGCTTTTACAGTCCTCCGAATTTTATACAACGACTGCAATATCTCCGCGTAATGAATTGCTCACGTGGTAAGCCAAGACGAAAAACAAATACAAAAGCTGAAATTGAAAGAAACATTTCTTATAGCACATGCTTTCCACTTCAGTAAACGCTCTTGAACGTTGAAATATTTTATTCCCTCGTTGATAGAAAAATAGTATATTTCTACGTAATGCGTTCACGTGAATTTATCAGAATATTCATGATTTAAATTTCTCAATTCTCCCACACATGGTATCGTTATTTCAACATGATGAGACGAATTACCTTTTCAAGCTTCTTATTGTCGAAATACGGTGAATTCTCCTCTACGTTCAACACGAACAGTTTCGGTGCGTCCAGATCGGCGGTCAGCAGCAAAGAGAGAGCTTTTCGTAGCGGTGCTTTGCGCTAGTGCTGATATTTTCAAGGGTGATTTCTGATTGGTTCTGGTTCTATTCTACGCGAGTGCGTTCAGAAACCTTAATAAATTCTCGCAAGGGATACCATTTACTGCTGGCGCGATCTCTTGCAATTGGGTAACACTATAATTGCATCTTGTTGTGTCTTGACGTTTTCGGGTGCTTCTCAAAAATCAATGGAACCGGCATATGGGCGGTTACAGGGCACAATTCATAAGAGGTGTTAGTGCTATTTGAGAAAAGTTTAATTAAAAAATTGGAGCCTTTTGATACAAACTTTTGATAAATATTTTTATGATTCAGGTGCAGAACCTCCAAAAACAAAATATCCGTTTCAAACTCGTAGAGACTCGAGTGCGTTCAGATCAATTTGGGAATATCTGTTTTGGAGAAAATCTTCTGAACGGGGTATTCACTAGCATAGACATTTAAGACACAGGCGGACGAACGTTCTCCCATCAGTCGAGTTTTCGGTATGAGAGACTCACAAAACATGAATTATGATAACACAATGCGTTAGAGAAAGTAATGTACTGCATGAAAAAACTATTTACCCACTTCATTACCTGAATTCGGCAATAAGATTTCTTCCTGTCGAAAATTTACTATTTTCTGGCTCACGATTCTCTTCTTACGAAGAAAGGCGAAGAAGTAAAAACTGTAATCAAAATAGAAATCATCTTTGGGAATCCACACACGCATTCTATGGTTTGATATATCTCTGCTATGAATATGAAAGTGGTAATAGAGATTGTTGAAGCAACGTTGTCTAAACTTTGCTCTGAGCTCTTATACGCATGGAAAGCGGTATAATGTCTTCCTAAAAGATATGTTTTTAAAAATAGTTTCCTTTTCTTGTTTGGTAATATTCTTTTCTTCCTGTGTGTATTTTCTATCTCTGTTTCTTCTTAGTCGTCGATTATCTCAGTACCAAGAATTATTGTAGTTTGAAATACGAATTATGATTTCTGTAGATTAAAAAGCAGTTATTTTCCATTGTAGAATTTAGTTCTAGATCTGAAGCTGCATTTAATACAGAGAGAACCTTGAATATTATGTATGAGAACAAGGTTTCTTCAAAATATGTGTAGAAGAAATCATGTAAAATTTTCGTAAAAACATACAAAAAATATGCAGAAACATCAGATTCAGAAATCACGTTGTAAAATAAACGTCTTACCTCTTTAATTGTTTTCATTAGAAAATTTAACATTAATTCGAAATAATGTATTCTAGGCCAACAAACTTAGAATGATGCAGATTCAGGGAAGTTGTGGCTTGACAAACCGTGATAAAAATGTATGGTATGCATTACTAATTGCATTTTAATCAAAAAATCTATTCACGAAGTAAAATTTCGTGCAAGAAATAAAGTGTAGGTATTCATATTCAAAATTCCTACTCCCAACGGCTTGAAAAGGAAGTGAATTTCGTAAATAAATTTGTATTTATTTGCGACATGTAGAGTTTTGTATTTTTGTTTACCGTAACTTATGAAAGCATCAGTATTTGACTTTTAAATATCCTGGAGCTCCAGCGTTGCTCTCAGGATGCTGAGAAGCACGTCTTGTGCTCTCAGGCAGCTTCTGCAGCAGGGGAGTCCAACACATGTCGGACAACCGCCGTACTCCTGACATGCACAATGCATGCCGAATGCTTGGTATGAACTTAGATTGATGTACCTGCTGCTCTATGAAGATCTTTTGTTTAAGTGTTTAATTAATCCATTAACTCAAAACAATTTAGAGAGCATTGCGCTCACTTATTGTCGTCGCGTCCCTGCACGTAGAGTAATTTGTTGCGTCTATTTAGTAGCATGTGTTTAGCAACTTCTATCTCTATATTGTTGTTATGTTGCTACTAGAGGGCATCCAGAACGCCAATCACTTGTTATGTGTATGTTTTTCTACCAAAATATCCAAACCGTTTGACCTTCTCTGCATATACCCCGTGCAGTCCAACTTCGGTGCAGACCAACCACCGAATTCTTTACATCGGCCTCTCCCACCGGCCTAACCACAGGTGTTAGCAGCTGCGATCGGTCCTATAAGAACATTGCATATATTGCGACAACGCATAGCTTTAGTGATCTCGACTAAATCGACACATAGCATTCAAGAATTCCAATGCTGGCTTATATGTTGCGTCCGGGATCTCTGTGTCTGTTTAATCAATAAAATTTGCAAATTAGTGCAAAAGATGCAAATTTGAGTTGACCAGAAATATTCGTCCTCAAATAAGAACGCTCGATTAAGGAAATACTTTCAATAACAGGCAGGTTCCTATAATCACTACTTCGGTTCTCGGAATATCGACCTAACGATATCCCCAACGTATCTTCAAAATTCCCCAAACGAACATTAGAAATCCATCTTGAACCTCCTAAATTCAACCGATGTGCAAACGCTCGGTTGACTGACTCAACTAATCTGCCGGGATAAACATAAGAAATAAAATCTCTGTCTTGTTGCAAGAAAGGCCCATGTCAGCTTTTATTGACTTTCAGTTTGCAGCCAATGTGTTCTTTACAGTCCCTTCTTTCAGTGCAAGAAAGGTCAAAGTCAAAAGTCGATTCTTTCTCCTAATTGCACATTGATTTACGTAGACCTACGACTGTTTTGTCATTTCAATTGTAATTTCAATAAAACCACCCATTTTGTAAAACTTTGAATATTGACACTAGCGTTTCTTGCACCCAGACACAGAAATATGCACATGACTCCGCAATGAAAAGGCGAAATTCAATTCGTGCTTCCATGCAGATCAAACTCCACCCGCAGTTGTTACCATACACGTATCAGCGCGGCCGTCCGCTCTATGCATCCACTATTGAGCCAAGCCACTATATTTGCTCTCAAAACACTATCGTTGGCCATTTTCAGTGATAATACAAACTATACACACGAGTAAATTCTACTTCAAACTTACATTCGAGATCGAATATGGAAAAGCAGAGAGTTGACCAGTGCGAGAGGGTAAATAACACTTTCCAGTGAAAACAAAGACACTAACCTAACTTAACCGGTAACTAATTGCTCATTAACACTAATGAAATCAACATTTTAATTATTTTCCATTCTTGCGAACAGTCATTATACCCAACTTTATACAGCGTTTGCCACAATCCTAAAGAATCTCTGCATACCTGGCGAAACTATATAATATATATTTGTTGATGTCATGCGACAAACGCGTCGTTGAATTTAGTTTCATTAGTATAGTTACTCCACCAGGGTTTTCCAAAGTACTTCGAAACCAGAAAAACTTAACCAAATAATCTTACGTTTTCTAAGAAAAACAAATTCAAACTACGATAGAGATAGAAAATAAATAATTCTACTACGATCTAATAATATCTATAATTACGATCTAACAATATTCACTTCTATCGACTATTTTTAATTCATTGGCTTCCAGTAGGAATTGCACATGAATTGAAACGAATATTAACCGTATTAACACTTAAAACAACAACTTGTAACAAGGGGATAAATAGTTTGAGAATGGTCAACAAAAATCAATATGTAATGTTGTCACTCTGAAAGGTGAAACTTCCAAACAATAAGAAACAATAAAATAAAAGATGACTTCATATTAACTCAGTATGCAAAACGTTCAATGATTCCTCGAATTCAAAGACATTCTCTTGTCCTTTACAATTCAAAGTAAATTAGGCAAATCATTCATTAAGGTCCGAGGAAAAATGCACCGGGAGAGTGATTCAGTGCAACAACCGATGTCACTGCAGTGCCTGTGACAGGAAGTTCCTAGGCTTCGAGTCCCGACAGAGGGTGGATTATCGACTCTAAATCGAGTTCTGTCGCAGCCTGGAGGAAAATTATAATGGCTTTCTCTGATCAGTGGTTTCTGTGGTGTATCCTATCAACACCAGGAGAATGCCGGAGCAGTACCTTAACAAACGGGCCACGAACCGTGCACGTTTTTTTCTTCACAGTAACCCCTTACAATTACACTAACATGTACTACTCTGCCACGCATTACAGGAGACCTGTCTGGAGCTAAGAGCTTCTCCCGGCTGGGGCGGTGCCCCGCTGATGGGGATACACCCCTCTAGGCGACTTTTCGTCGGGACTGGATCTCGCCATCCAGCGGGGGAAGATCGCCGCCACCTCCCGAGCCAAAACACGCACTTCACTTAGGGACTTCCTTAGCAGTTGACGCACCCGGGATCATCGGTCAATCAAAAGAGAAAGAAACCGCTGCGGATGGGTGAAGTTGGGCACCCCTGCCGCCGAGAGTGGGCGTGGCGCGGGGAGCATTAGCACGCGGGGCGGAGCGGGCAGGCGGTTGGCAGAGCGACAAGGGGGTAAAGCAAAGAGGGCGCCGCGTCCGAAGGAGAAATATCGCTAGACTTCATCGCTATAAATGAAAAATCGAGCTGCGCCGCGCCGTGCCGCTCCCCGCCCCTCCCCTCCCCGACCTCCCCGCCGGATTACGATGGATGGGGCGCATCAGGCGCTGGACTGATCGCCCGCGGAAACGCGCTTTGACCGCTCTCCCTTCTGTCGCCCGATGAGGGGAGATGCTGACGCTTAGATCCACCGCGGCCGTTGCTCCACATTTTGCCGGAGATTGACGTATTGCTCGGTTTTCTGGGGTGTGACCACTCTCAAAAAACAATATCGTTTTTAAAACGCATTTATTTATTTATTTATTTATTTATTTATTTATTTATTTATTTATTTATTTATTTATTTATTTATTTATTTATTTATTTATTTATTTATTTATTTATTTATTTATTTAT
>BLKR01011176.1:0-37261 GCA_011170035.1 Teleogryllus occipitalis
TGTTTAGGGAAATGCCTATTTTTTTCTAGAGAACTTATTTAAAGGCTGATAAAATATGTCCACGAATCATGACAAATGATGACATATGACGAAGTTTTATAATGCTTATTTTTGCTTATTTTAGCATAAATGACTATTCTTTGCATAAATGCCTGTTTAGGACTTTTTTTGCCTTTTATTTATTATATTTGTATACAATGCTAAGAGATATCGGAAAATCGGCGATGGTCCAACGTGACCATTCATTACGAAACCTTCAATTCACGTCTTGAAATTTAAAATTACGAGAGAATTCCTGAAAGTATACCAACTGATTTTTCTCCATTTTCCTACTTCATAAATATTAGCCTTGATCTAAGAACATGGACGATTGACAATACACCGAGGGAACCGAAATTTTAAGTGGAAATAAATATAAATTCCCAGAAGGTTTCGGTGTTGCTAGTGTTGGACTGCTAAAATACGCCAGTTACATCGTTCAGATATCCTTCTCCGCATTCAAATTGATTTTGTCTCCCAGTCGTCGCAAATTTGAAATTATGATCCTTGAAAAATTACTGGTAATATGTAAATATTATTAAGAATAAAATGTAGAAGAGTTGTAAATATGTAAATCCAGTTTTAAATTAAAATATACGAACTGGTTTTGTCCATTTAAGTTTACAAAATAATATAGACAAAAATTATAATTTTTCCATTTTATTGTGTATGTAACTTATGACAGTGCCTTTTTTCTCCTTATTCTTGACTTTTTCAGTGCCTTTTTAGGCACCTAAAAGACGATTTTTTAGTGCCTAAACATCCGATGTCTAGTCATGAGAGTTCGCGATGTTGAGTTAAGGAGTCGAGTTGGTAAAAGCAATGGCTGTTTCTGGGTTCATGATAACTAGGGGACGGATTTTGATGACCTAAAACATCGCCAAAAATGATCAATAAAATGCTCTTAAAATGCTTTAAAATGCACTAAAACCAAAGAAAATTGTCATAAAGAATCTTGTCAAATCCAGTTCGGATGAACAACTTAAGCTGTTGGATACGTTACTGATCTAATCGAGGTTCTTCCATTCGTTCGAGTGAACTCCGCTTGAAACGAATGGTTTGAATTGTTCTTTGTCTGGAAATCGGTCTTTAGAGTTATCCCGAAAACGGACGGACCGGCAATGACGCTGATATACGCCTCATTAATTACATCACAACGGCTGACAAAACAATTTCTGAGCAAACAAATCGAAGTGGCTACTGAATAATTTTGTGAAAAACATTTGTTGCATCTTCTAAATATTACTTGAAGTAAGTACCATGAAAAAGTACGTTAAAATCGATTAAATAAAAAAGGCATTAAAAATGACGTAAAAGATTAAATTAATATGTCGAAATCGACAAAAATTGCCAAATAATGACCTATAAAACTGGGTCAATTCCTTTTGTCATAACATAAAATGAATTTCTATACTAAACGGCATTGTTATAAAGTGAAAAGGAAAAAATGAAATTCCATTAAAATTCCCCCTATTGATAACCTTGTTGATGGGATTTTAAGTGTGTTGATGGCGCCGGGTGTTGCGGGCAGTAGGGTTTTTGAAGGCAATGTGTAAGGAGCCAGATTGTGGCGTCCGAGAACATTACAAAGGACATTTTCGGATAGAGAGGCAAATTTCGTGTTGAATCGGAGTGCCTGTGATAAACTGATAACAGTTGCAAGAGACCATAGCTGTGAGGGAAGGCTCATCAAGAAAGGGAGACCGGGTGCAAAGACATTCACAGCTGTCGGAGCGTAATGCGGGAGCAGTAGCAAGAGTGGGGAGAGACAGAGTTGATTGACTGAAGAACTTTTCGTACCCATGAATTTGTGCTTTAAATTTCTCATTGCGCTCTCGCTGGGTGTCTCTCGTCTACTGAGCGAGCCAAGAGCAACTAATGTTGGCTCCAGAGAGTGAAAACGTGGTGAGCCCTGCTACTCGAGTTGAAAAATATTCAAACCATAGGCATTCACCATCCTGACCAGCTGATTTACTTCATTGCCGTGGTCTCTGCAACAACTCTTATCCAAGGGAGGTCCTAGGGTTCGAGTCCCGATGGTGGCGGATTTTCGAAACTAGGCCGATCATACGAAATGAACTGACGAATAAGTTACAGAGGGGATGGAGAGCGATCACGTGTGACAGCTACCGACTCAGAGCATGAAATGATGACACTGCAATGCCAATAACTGCGATAAAAAAAACACTAGTAGCGTCACGTTGGTGGCCCTGCGTGGGAGGACGTGGAAAGCTCGCATGCCTGAGAGCTGAATAGCCTGGCGCCACGGCGTTGGTATATGGATATTTTTTAGACCAGGTGGACGCCGGCGTTGCTTGAACTGTCACGTGGTAGTATTCAAACCTCCCTTCGGCGCTCAACCGCGGTCACGTGACGGCAAGACGGCAGGTATCAAAAGGAGCCGATTCACTCACGCCGGCGGGTTTTGTATTAGGAAAACTCGGGCTTTGCGTAATTTTTTTTTCCTAGGTCTTTTATCCAGGCGACAGCCGGTTGCCCTTTACGTCTCGAAGGGACGCATATTCGACCATACACTAGACAAACACTTGCGGGCTCCTCTGATCTGGGGTCAGCAGAACGCGAGGCCCTCCGCGACAACACACACACAAAGTCAAGGAACAAACAACCATGCCCAAGGCGGGACTCGAACCCGCGACCCTTCGGACCGAAGCGTTGAGTCGGTACTCGCCCTTAGCCACCTCGGCCATCCAGGTCGGCTGCGTAAAATTTACGCCCAGTATTCGGCCGTTGCACGGGTGACAAAAATCACAGGAGAGGCACCGTAAGAGCGTGCACTCCAGGCGGGGCCTCACTAGAATATGTGGTGTACCCACAGGCGGGCGGTTGAGAAATACCGGAAAGTGTGTATTTACGGAGCAGTGATTGTAATTATTGTATATTCTTTGTAAATAAAATTTGTACATACTTTTAAAATGTGCCTGCCAAAAATGGCACATTTATGGCACATGGGTAAAAATAGCCTGCCAAAAATGGCACATGGATAAAAATCCATGACGCCACACACTACACTTACGGGACTAATAAGCTTCGTCGTTGGCGCCAGGTATCACTAATAATTGAATCACAACGTGTGTGTCAGCCCCTGCCGCGAGGGAGGGGCAGGTGGGGTGGAGGTGGGAGGTGGGGGGAGGTGCGGCGCGTGGATTTGCGGGCGCGCGACTCGCGGGCAGCGCTTGGATGACGCGGGCAAAGCCGCGTGAGATCCCGCGGTATTCATACACACGCGCCGGTCACCGCTGCTGTTTGCGATGGCCAGCGGGGCGCGCCGGAACGAAAAGCGATACGAGAGGCAGGGGCAAGTGGAATGTTGCAATGCATTCGCGTTTTAATATTGGGAGAAAAACAACCTTCCGCAACATACCTTGGTGCATCGCGTTAGGGAACAACACGGTATGTGTCAGCTTTGGAAAAAAAAGTGACTGTGCGGGTTGTTGACGCGTGTAGTTTCAATGCGCCGCATTTTTACGGATGGTTAGAGAGATGCGTGTCCTGTTGTTAAGGAATTTTCGGGATAAAGAGATCACGGTAAGAGCGAGAATTCTTTAAAATAATATTTGTAATTAGGCAGAATGTGAGTAGAAATTTTCTGCTCATGTCAGACCTCGTTATGGAGACAAACACGCAATATCTGATACTACGAAATAAGGGCAATAAAATTACTGTTAGCCAATGTAGGTTAAATGAATGTAAAATCAAGGAATTGTCACCATGACCATACTCTTACTAATTGCAGAATGAACAATAAATCTAAATCTAAATTAAAGGAATCATAGGGAAAAGAGGAACAAGACTAGTGCTATACGGGAAGGATGAATTGTGTTACACAAGTACTTGTAGTATAAAATAATGTTCTTTATTTTCTTTAATGCGACATAAAATCGATTAAGCTTCATTCGCATTGGGACGAACATTTGGAAAATATTAGTACGTAGCTTTTCTTGAAGAACGAGAAACTGTGGGAGTTGAGATAACGTCTTTAAAACGTAAACTCTAGTACACAAACATTGCAAAATTTGGTATATTTTTATAATACATTACTATTAGCTTTTTCATAGTGTAGAAACAAATGGGGTTTAGTCTCCCAAGCGGGTATTGTTGTGACCAGGGGCGTTTATTCCATGGAAGCAAGGGAAGCATTGCTTCCCCTATCATTTCCAAGGATATCTTACATTTTAATATTACTCGACTAGTAATTTAGAATCATTTATTTGTAATCCAAGACAAAGTTTAAATTCGGGCGTCCAATCTTATCGATACAGAAAGAGCACGTAATTATTGTCACCAATAGCTAGGTAGAGTTCGCCTGTAAAACTCTTTGGTTGCACTGGGCTGACTGCATCCAGCGTCTCATAGGGAATGCTGTGATCAGCAGATATTGTAACGTCACCACATGGCGGCCAGGGCTTCGAACATCTTTAGAAAGTGTCGAAGATGGCGAGCAGAGGGGAGGACGTCCGGTCGGCTAGCACAAAGACTGTTAGTAGCTTTCGTCAACTGAAAAGGGAGCCATTAACACTCCGGGACGCAAGTCGATTGGGCAGAGGGTCCTGACCCCCCGCCGGCGGTCAGGGGAGGCTGGCTGGCCATATGGTCCCAGAGCCACCCGCATGTGCAGAGAAGCTAGGGGGTGGGGGGGGGACATGACCGCCAGAAGCTAGCTGGCCGGAAAGAGGAGTTCGTTGAGAGATCGCCTCGCGTGCGGACGCAACTGCGGCCCGTTGGCAGAAGTGCATTCCTTGGACACTGCGAGTGCGTAGCACCGGGTGTCAGGACACCGGCGCGGTAAAGCGTCTGGGTGGAGGATGCACTAGCCGGGAGATGGGAGCAGTGTGCGTGGAGTCGCGGAGGCAGATTGCGAACGGAACCCCAGAGCTGTAAATACTGTATAAAATTCTGTGAATAAATATTGTAACTAGAGCTCGTGTCTGTGTAGTCATTTCGCTACCACGACGCCACAATATGCTGGTGCGTGTGGTGAGCGCGCGCAGGCTCATTCAGTCGAGCTCGCCTTCGGAAGCAATCGCCCAGTTGCATACATCGTGACTACTGCACGGGTATGGTGGGCTCCGCATGTGCTTATCTGTTCAATGTTTAAATGATCCATTTGTCGTCTTATTCATATGAGTAATTAAAAATCTACCATTTGAAATATAATTGCCTCCCTAGAAAAAATTTCACCACACACCGCTGGTTGCGACCGAAGAGAAGACTCGTGCACATCTTATCCTCCAGCAGCGTAGGCACGAGGTTCGCTACCCTCTGCTTCAGCCAGCCACGTTGGATCTGGGCGGGGAGAAGAACAGCTTTCGCTGTAAATTTGAGTCTTAAATTTTGAAACAGCCTCCGCACGTCCCCGCGCCGCCGCTCTTTATCATG
Source organism: Teleogryllus occipitalis (assembly GCA_011170035.1). Lineage (NCBI taxonomy): Eukaryota > Metazoa > Arthropoda > Insecta > Orthoptera > Gryllidae > Teleogryllus > Teleogryllus occipitalis. The sequence continues at coordinate 5,437 of BLKR01011176.1, forward strand.
GCGCGGCCGCGAAGGGAAGCGAGGGGGGCGTCTCTGAACCGGTGGAAGGGGAGCACGCGCTGCGTTTCCCAGCTCCCTCCCCCTCCCATCTCCTTCAACCCCTCCTTGCCGCTACCCTCAGTCACCACCCTTTGGACCGGCGGGAGAGGTGGCCCAGGGCATCAACTGATGTCGCTGCAGCGCCTCTGACCGGGAGGTCCTTTGCTTCGAAGCTGATGGTGGCAAGCTTTTCGATTGTAGCTTGTCGGCTAGGTCGAATTCAGTCGCCGTCTGTAGGAGAATTCTAGAGGTCGGCTGCTCTGATTGGTAGTTTTCAGTTTTTCTCCGATCAACGCCAGGCGAATGCCCGGACAGTACCTTTAAGAAACAGGCTACTGACCGCGCGCGATCTCTTCATTCTTCATCCGTCGGCTGATCTGATTGGTAGTTTTCAGTTTTTTCTCCGATCAACGCCAGGCGAACGCCCGGACAGTACCTTTAATAAACAGGCTACTGACCGCGCGCGATCTCTTCACTCTTCATCCGTCGGCTGCTCTGATTGGTAGTTTTCAGTTTTTTCTCCGATCAACGCCAGGCGAATGCCCGGACAGTACCTTTAAGAAGCAGGCTACTGACCGCGCGCGATCTCTTCATTCTTCATCCGTCGGCTGATCTGATTGGTAGTTTTCAGTTTTTCTCCGATCAACGCCAGGCGAATGCCCGGACAGTACCTTTAATAAACAGGCTACTGACCGCGCGCGATCTCTTCATTCTTCATCCGTCGGCTGATCTGATTGGTAGTTTTCAGTTTTTCTCCGATCAACGCCAGGCGAATGCCCGGACAGTACCTTTAAGAAACAGGCTACTGACCGCGCGCGATCTCTTCATTCTTCATCCGTCGGCTGATCTGATTGGTAGTTTTCAGTTTTTTCTCCAATCAACGCCAGGCGAATGCCCGGACAGTACCTTTAAGAAACAGGCTACTGACCGCGCGCGATCTCTTCACTCTTCATCCGTCGGCTGCTCTGATTGGTAGTTTTCAGTTTTTTCTCCGATCAACGCCAGGCGAATGCCCGGGCAGTACCTTTAAGAAACAGGCTACTGACCGCGCGCGATCTCTTCATTCTTCATCCTTGTTCTATCTCTTCTTATTACATACGCTTACAGTTATATGCACTACCACACACGTCGTGAGCGTAGAACTTCTCCCAGGTAAAGAGGTTCCCGCTGGGGGAGATACCTGTGGCGGGAAATACCCCGCAAGCCGTCTTGTAGGTTGGGGTCAGATCGCACCATCCAGTGTGGGAGACATCCTCGGAAACTTCAATTAATGAACTGAACCCCAATTTCCTTCCTCCATTATTTGACTTCCGTTCACGTTTGCCCTCTCTTCTCACTCTGTTCCCGCCATACTCGCTGCTTCCTGGCACACCTTTGCTCTAGAGAACAACCGGATTTACGGATTCGGTTGTATAGCGGTTAGCGTACCAGACTGTTGTACCCAAGTTTGCGTGGTCAAACCTACTCGAATCCATGAAATTTTAAGGGCGAAAAAAATCCTTCAGGGAGGAGAAGTAAGGGTGTAGTAGATTTACTTCATGTAAAAGATTCTCAAGTATAAAAGAAGACTCTGTGCTAAAATCAAAATCACCTGTTTCGTCGCGCAAGTAATACCTTCTTTCTCCCATGGTTGGTGAAAGGAGCGTAGCGGAATTTGTTTGGTCAGACGGAAGAGCAGGCCTTAAGGAATGAGTCTCGCCACGTAAAATAAGGAAGGCATTAACTAACAAAGAAAAAGCTGTCTTGTGTTTCTCACCATCACATTTCGTCCGTTAACTACCTGCGGGTTTTCCATCTTTTCCCCATCACCCTCATACAACTCATTGCTGAAGCTTTCTCACGCCTGTATCCGCCTAGTTTTGCATGGTTGCCTTGGTTTGCCTGGTTTTGTCCATGTTTTTTCGAGGCGGCTCTTCTTTAACCCTCGAAAGCCCCAGATGAGTCCAACGAACTTACTTCTATCTTTGTATTATCATAAAATTATTGGAAATTTAATCTCTGACCCCAGATATTCCAGATATTCTTTTAAATATTCCTTTTAATTGTTATACGAAAATTTCTCTCAATTTTTTTTTGTATTTTTTATGCAATATTGCGACCAACATATTTTTAGGCGACAGCAACCGGAGGTGAGTCTAGTCTAGCAGTCTCATTTGAAGTTTCGTATTTTTTCCGTTACCGATGGGCTTTTAAATTGTTGCGTATTTTCTTAAAAATAATTCTGGTTATTGTAGAAGTTGTCAGATGTCATCTTGAGTATTCCTATTGTTGCTAATGAGAATTTTGTATAGATTTATCGCTACTCACGTACATTAGATACGATTGCACACACCATTCTTGGTTGTATCCAGTGTGGCCTCAGTGCGTGATTATTGTGTGGTTTTGTGCGGTCTAGTTATTTGCGTGAAGTAAATATTTTCAGAATTGAATCGTGACATTGTATACCTCTAGGCTGAGTGATGCTGAGATTCAGGCGAGCCTTAGTCTTTATGATGAAAAAGTATCTGATGGATTATTTTTGTGAAGCGAAGATAGTGATTACATTCCCGATTCTAGTGAAAAAGATAATATTAGTGTTACAAATAACTGTTGCGATACCATTGACTGTGGAGACACTGTCGTTACAATTTGTTCAAAAAGAAAAAGGTGTGTTAGGAACACCATTCATGCCGAAGAGAATGTTTTCTGTGTAAAAAAGCAAACTAAATATTGACCAAGAATATAATAAATAGTAATAAAAAATGCATTTTCATTGTTGTATGTTCTATCAATCAAAAACAAATAGAGGATTTTCGTTTATCCCCCAAGAGTCCGAGGGACTCATCTCAGCTTATTAGGTTGAAAAAAACTAGGGTTAATGGCGACCATAATACTTCCACCTTCAGTACAATTCTGTGCCATTGCTTACTATCTCCACTAATATCTACCGCAATTGCTATTTCACAATCATTCCACAACAGTCGTATGAGAGAGAGGAATTATCTACATCCTATCTTCATATAACATTACGCTATTTAGTTCTTATGTTTCTGTAAGGATAAACTCCTATTTTTATCTTATTTCTTCTGTCATCTTTCCGGGATCTTTCCGGACCGTTCTACTTTCATCTTTCGGGGATTTTGACGGGTACAATGTTACATACAATGAATTTACTTGGCCATCCTCAGGCAAATGCGGGTCTTGGTGTAACCCTTTACTATTTTTAAAATTTCATATTTGTATAACTCGACTAAGGGAAGTTTGCATTTATTGTTCAGAAGTGGAGGGGTGTGTTTTGTGGGAAATTGTAGTGAATGATTTTTGCGAATTAGGTAGGATGAAAGAGGTCTTTGGGGAATCTGGATCTAATGCGTGAAGGATGATGAGCGTTTTGACCGAGATTGAATATTGGAGTGTTGGGTGGATAAACTCCAAAGGTTCAACCCGCATTTTCCATTTCCTTGTAATATTCATAAAATATTTTAATCATCAAGAGATTTCTCTATTTGGTAGCAACGAAGGAAGGAAATCGCCAACGGTGATTCTGCTTATATTTACTTGAAGAGGTGCAAGGATATTTTTTCAAAAATACCTCCTTGACTTCGGTATTTAATCATGGTTTGTTGAAAAATGAATTAATGAAAGTTAAAAACAATTATTTTTTCTTCGCTAGCACAAATGTAGTGCAATTGTAATTTGGTAAGAAGTAAATGTAAGTCCCACTGACGTAAGAGTTAATTGTATCCCGTATATTTGTAGTGCGTAAACTATCTTGGACCTAGAATACTATAAGAGATTATTCTGAAGATCCTTCATTTTTGTTAATTCTTATTAACTACTCACACAGCGACTTGCAGAGCATGCTGGTTTGTTTCTTTTTAGTTCTTGTCTGATATATTGAGTTTAAAATTGATGAGGAATAATTGTTCTAAATTCTTGAACGTTCCCTAATAAAAAATCGACCTGAAATATTAACATTGGCAGAGTCAAAAAGTTAGCGTTTCCTATGTCTTATATTAAAAGAAGTTCATGAAACTTTTCTTGAGAGTTTTCGAGCACCCTTTCCCTCGATCCCATCCCTTTCGGACCGTAGGGTTTCAAGTAACATTTTGGGAGCCTGTACCTTCTACAGTAGAATCCTTTTAACCCGCCCTCAGTTTAACTGATACGGTAGTTCAGATTCCACTTGCTTGAGACCAAGGAAGCACCGTCATAATTGCCGGCCGGTCATAGTTAACGTGTCATTGACTAGTCGGTTGTTTTGTAGCGTATGTGTATCACATACCTAAGCTAAGGAAACTTTTGATATTGCTCTACAAAACCTCGAACACAACGAAAATTTTCTACCCCAAGCGTATCTTACGAATCTAGAAATGGAGGAACATAAGGCAGTTAAGTCTAGACCTTAAACTCTCACCTTGCAAACAAAGATTTGTTTGAGTAGTTTATTTTAAATTCTTATTTGTATCTAATAAATATTTTCAATAAAACTTTGCCATAATATTTTATTTTATTTTAATTGACGTTCCTGCATTCCAACCGTACTCTCTGAGAAAACGGTGGTGTATTAGTGAGGTTTTACTGTGTTATAATCGTATGTGCACGTATCCATCCAAGTCGTCATCACTGCCACATCCACCGTCAAGACTAGGGAGCGGATTTTGATGACCCAAAACATGGCCAAAAATTAACAATAAAATGCTTTTAAAATGCCCTAAAAACAAAGAAAAATGACGTAAAAAACATTGTCAAAACCAGTTCGGATGAATGACTCAAGCTGTTGAATACGTTACTAATGTAATCGAGGCATCTTCTACTCGTTCGAGTGAACTCAGCTTGCAAACTTTTGGTTCGGACAATTGTTTACCCGGAAATCTCCGTCTTTAGTTACCCCGAAATCGGCCGAACCGGCACTGCCACTGATAGACGTCACATGAATTACATACAGCGGCTATCAAAACACATTCTGAGCAAACAAATCGAACAGGCTACTGAGTAATTATGTGAAGAACATTTGTTGCACCTTGTAAATATTATGTAAAGCAAGTAGCATTAAAAATGACACTAAAATGGATTAAATCAGCAAAAATGCATTAAACAGTACGGAAAAAGGTAAAAAATGATTTATTAGTCGAAATCGAAATAAAAGCAAAATATTGACCTATAAAAATGGATCATTTCCATTTGTCATAACATAAAATAAATTTCTATTCTAAACGGCATTGTTCTAAAGTGAAAAGAAAACAAATTGACATTTCATTAAAATCCGCCCCCTAGTCATCACTCTGTCCATTCCCGGCCTCCGCCAAGCCTGCCTTGCCCCGTTGTTCGGCCTCCCCGCTCCGTCCGCCCCTCCCCTAAACCACCCCACCCCGCCCCGCCCCGCCCGGCCCCGCCCCTCCCACCCGACCAGGCTCTTTGAAAGTTTCACGACGGCGCGCGCGCCACGGCGCGTGTATTAGCTCCCCGTCGCCGGCCCCTCCCCTCCCTCCCCTCCCTCTCCTCCCTCCCCTCCCTCCCCTCCCCTGCGTCCCCGTGCAGCCTCATCGCGCGCGCCTTCAAATATTCACCGTTTACATAAATAAGCGATCGCGTCGGCCTCTCCGGCGCCCCGCCCCCACGCCGCGTGCGGTGCCGCCGCCCAGCCGCCGCCCCAGCCGGCTCGCGCTGCTCATCTGCGCTGGGAGTTGCTTACCGTCGGGATGTGATACTACGTTAGCTTGCGGGCGGCGGAATTTTGCTATCCGTCGTGCGTTTGACGTTGAAATAGTACGGTGATGAATTGAATTGAATTGAATTTGCCTTATTTTACGTGGCGAGGCTCAGGCCATGAGGCCTGCTCTTCCGCCTGACCACGCAAATTCCGCTACGCTCCTTTCACCAATCATGGCAGAAAGAAGGTATTTCTTGGGCGACGAAACAGGCGATTTGAATTGAGCTCAGAGGCGTCATTTAGGCTTGAGGATCTTTTACATGCAGTAAATCTACTACATGGGACAGCTAGCTTTACTTCCCCTCCGAAGGAAGGCGTACGAAGGATTTTTTCGCCCTTAAAAATCCACGACTTCGATCGGGCAAACTTGGGTATAACAGTCCGATATGCTAACCGTTACACCATCGCCGCCGCAAAGGATAGTCGTGATAGATAGTCTTAAATGCACGGCAAGCGTTTTCTGAAATTTGTCGCGATCTTACCTAGGGTCCATGTCTTCTTCCATGTGCGTCACAGGAAGAATGTCTATCTGATGAGTCGTACAGGACGAAACGCTGTTTTTGTTGCTAATTGCTCTCACGAAACCCTTTCGGGACACACACTGTAGCAGAACAGTATGGTTCGGGCAGGACTTGCGTAAAGCCCAAGGTCGCGTCATCAAGATAAAGCGAAGCAATTCGCAAATCCATAAACTGTTTTCAAAGCGCAACGCACACGTGTTGCTGATAAGGAAACGCTTCAGACGGTAGTCTGTCGGAATAGCCCATTTCACCTTGTGTGCGGCTCTTCAGATGCGGGCAAACCCCACAATGCATGTTTTCGCACCTATCGGTACAAGCTTCAGCTAATGCTCAACAGCTTCTCGCCTGGCTGCTTTAAGTGACGTTTTGTACGAGGAAGTCTCATCCTCAACTCCCGAGTAACTCTCAGCCATCGAGGAACTCTCATCGGCATTCGTCTGGTGTTTATCGGAGAAACCAAGGAAAACTACCGATCAGAGTTGCCGGCCGTTTGAATTCTCCTCTAGATCTACATTTTACTCAGCTATGTGCGTAGTGTCGAAATATGCTACCACCTTCGGGATTCGTACCTTACGACCTCCCGGTTAGAGGCACTGCAGTGACATGATGTAACGATTAGCGGTCTGGCGTCGATGGTGTAACGGTTAGCGTATTGTGGCTAATTCAAATCTGTGACTGTGGCTAATTCAAATCGCTTGTTTCGTCGCCCAAACAATACCTTCTTTCTCCGCTAGTTGGTGAAAGGAGCGTAGCGAAATTTGCGTGGTCTGACAGAAGAGCAGACCCCATGGCCGGAGTCTCGCCTCGTAAAATAAACCGAGAAAGGTGCTAGTTGGTGTCACAGGACCCTTAGTTTACGTATTCACTAAGGCTGTCATTACAATTTGTGAGCGAAGAAATCGACTCGCCGACCTGGATGGCCGAGGTGGCTAAGAGCGAGTACCGACTCAGCGCTTCGGTCCGAAGGGTCGCGGGTTCGAGTCCCGCCTTGGGCATGGCTGTTTGTCCCTTGACTTTGTGTGTGTTGTCGCGGAGGGCCTCGCGTTCTGCTGACCCAGATCAGAGGAGCCCGCAAGAGTGTTTGTCTAGTGTATGGTCAAATATGCGTCCCTTCGGGACGTAAAGGGCAACCGGCTGTCGGCTGGATAAAAGCTCTAGGGAAAAAAAAATCGACTCTCAAATAGGCTACTCAGGTATTCTATGGAGAACGTTTAAAATATTATTTGAAGCAAGCACCGTTAGGATGATATTCAACTCGATTAAATCAGCGAAACAGTGCTTTAAAAATAACGTTAATTGTTAAACAAAGTCCTATAAGTCGAAATAGAAGAAAAATGCAACAAAAATTACACGTAAAATGGATCATTTCCTTTTGTCATAACATAAAATGAATGTCTATAATCAAAAGGCATCATTCTAAAGCGAAAAGAAAGAAACACATTTCATTCAAATCCGCCCCCTCATACACATGCATAAATTCTCTCGCTTTTTTAAATTTGTTATTATTATTATTATTATTATTATTATTAATCTTTCAACTATTAATAGTTAAATTGTTGGGAAGGGATTCTGAAACTCAAGAAAACGTGCGCAGATAATTTTCTCCCCCATACGTCACCTACAGTTTTTGACTGTTTTTGACTAAATAAATAAAAAAAATAAAATAAAATTCAATTCAATACGATACCTCAGTTGATGCCCTGAGCCACCTCAGCCAGCGATGGGTTGTTGGGCGTCGCTCTGCCGTGCCGTGCCGTGCCGTGTCGTGCCGCTGCGGGGTCTATGAAAATGCTGGCTGGTGACGCGGCGCCCTGTCGCGTTAAACGAGCCGCGATTAGCAGCGCCGAGGATCGCGCGGCCTCCGAAGGGCGACACGCCAAAGCACTTCCGCTCGCCCACGGCCCCTCGCCCCGCCACGCCCCCTTCGGGCCGTGATTGGGCAGTTTTCGGGCGGTCCAAACGATCCGGATTTAGTCTGTGGAGTAACGCTGCCAGAACCTCCACGAGCCGGTCTCGATAATTAGTTAATACGTTTGCGATAATGTATTGGATTAAACATGCTCTAGTTATATAATAAAGATATTTTTAATTTAAATAGTGTTGAATATTTTTCCAATCCTAACCGTGAATATTTTGAATATATTGAATTCTATTTATATTTTGTGTGCTGTGAATCTGTTCTACCGTGTATTTCATTCTCGAATATGATTAACGTATTTTTCTCTCTTTTTTTCTAATTCTTGTCAATATTTTGTGAGCCAATTTGTTTTTAGTACACTCATTTGCATCCAATAGGATAAACAACTATTTCCGAATTTAGTTTTTGTACATATTTGAAATTAAACACGAATTAATACAGCCTGTTTAACCTGATGCATCTCGTTATTATTATTCTGAAATAAGAGAACTCGTGTTGTGAGAATCTTCTAGAAATTATTAACAACAGATAGTTCGTAGTTTCTACATACTGCGTTCACTACAATAGTGTCCAATAAATAATGTTTATGATAATATGAAATAAGGTAAAACCTACAAATTAAATAACTTAAGTAGAGTAAATCGGTAAACTAATATAAATGAGAAATAATCTGTGTTAATTTTATCTCAATTCGCTAAAGTCTACGTTTTTTAAAAGAGACCCAATATAAATAAAATTAATATAAATAAGGAAAATAATAATAGAGCAATTACATTTTATCGAAAAATCAGAAAATAAAAAATTACATGTTGGATAAATATACTGATTCAAAATTCGGTACATTTAAATTGAAAAAATAACAATAACCTCTTACATGAAAAATCTTTCATTATTTTTAATATACATGAAACTGTGCTAATCAATTCAATTTTCAATGTTTCAAGTATTCGCGAGTCAGCGTGTGCCTTGACGGTGAAGCGCTTTTCGCTGGATCTTCAAATGTATGAGGGGGCGGATTTTAATGAAATATTATTTTCTTTTTTTCACTTTAGAACAATGCCTTTCATTATAGACATTCATTTTATGTAATGACAGAAAGAAATTACCCATTTTTATGTGTTTTTTTTTCTTTTTCATTTTCTTCTATCTTGACTTATAAGACATTGTTTAACAATTCCCGTTAGTTTTAATCCATTTTTTCGCTGATTTAAACGAGTTTAATATCTTACTTATGGTATTAGATTCAAATATTATTTACGACGTTCTTCACAAAATTCCTGAGTAGCCTATTCGATTTCATCGCTCAGAAATTGTACGTAATCTAAGGTTCCTGTGCCGTGTATCAGCACCATTCTCGGATCGACCGATTTCGCGATAATTAAAGACAGATTTCCTAGTAAACAACAGTCGAAACCAAACGTTTTCAAGCTGAGTTGACTTGAACGAAAAGAAGAAGCGTCGATTACAACAGTAACATATTGAACAGCTTGAGTTTTTCATCGGATAAAGTTTTGATCACATTTTTACGTCATTTTTCTTTGCTTTTAGAGCATTTTTAGAACATTTTATGAGAATTTTATTGATCATTTTTGGCGATGTTTTAAGTCATGAACCCCCCCCCCCCCTATTATTGAGTCACTGCGACCTCGCCCGCTTGTGTACACACGCCGACGCGGTGACGACTCTTACCAGACGTGCCGTTTCCGAGATGCTCGCCTCGCGTGCCGGCAGCTATAGCGCAGCAGCCAGCGATGAGCCAGGGCTGTAAACCAGCGGCGGAATCGAGGAGCTGGCAGCCACGAGCGCGCGTGCGTGCGTGCATGCGTGCGTGCATGCGTGCGTGCGTTGGCGGCGGACGCATAACGCGTTCTTAAAGAGGAGCGGACGGACGCGGCGACGCGGCAAACGCCGCGCTGGAGTGCTTTGCGTTCTGAATGCGACATCGATGATAATGCTTTCAACCCGCGAAAGGAGGCTGAGGGTATGCTCTGACGTCACTTCAGTGCCTCTGACCTACGTCCTAGGTTCCAGGCACGACAGTAGCAGTATTTTCGACACCAGCTAGTCGAGATGAAAGCTAACCAGTCGAAAACTAGGTCGAGTTCTGACACTGTCTAGAGGCCGGCTGCTCTGATAGGTTGTTTTCCGTGATTTCTCCGATCAGCATCAGGCGAATGCAGGAGCAGTACCTTACAAACGGGCCACGGACAGCGCTTGATCTTTCCTTGTACTATCCTACTTCTTACGTACACACATTAACAGGCACTACATTACCACACATGCCGGAAAACAGGTCGGGGACTTAGAGCTTGTCCCGACCGTGGCGGTGCTGCTGGTGGGAGGTATCTGGTTGTGCGACAGCCTTTAGACGACGGCATGCCGGCGCCAGATCTCACCATCCGGCAGGGGCAAGATCACCGACACCTCATTCGATAAAACATGCACTACACTTACGGGACAGATGATCGTAGCCCAGAATCACTAATCAACCAACCATCGATGTTTTCAAAACACATTTCTTTAAAAGCATCGATGGTTTGAGGTCAATATTTTATTAACATCGATGTCTTAATTTGAGCATTTGAGCATGCTTAATTTGAGCATTTTGGTCTTTTTATTGGCGGACGAAGTCCTTTCTGCACTTTCCTTGCTGTGATGTGCTTAAACACAAGTGAGGTACGTGGTCGAAAAACGGCGGCACTTGTGAAATGGGAGAAATAGGTGCAACGAGACAATGAAATCAGTTCGTTTTGTTTTGACAGCTCGGTAATTCACGCAGATAATATTCGTGTGTAGTTCTATTTTTGTATGTAACAATATTATTGTCATATTTTGTAAACGCATATTTTTACACAATACGCTCAGTGAACGAGTTAATTTATTAACAATACTTACTGCTTAATATGTAAAGGGTAGAAGAAGATAGATAGATTAGGAGATGTTAGAGAGATAGGAGTGGGATGGATTGTTCTATATAAATTATTTGGTGTCTCTGGAAACTGCTAGTGTTGGGACGTTTATGATGGGAATAGAATATGTTTACTGCTAGTGTTGGGACGTTTATGATGGAAATATTATAATCTCTCCAAAGGCCGCTTGGGTGTTTTTCTGTTCTGCGGCCACTCTACAATAACAAAATACCATTTTGTCTAATAATTAATTTAATAAAACATTCCTTTAAATTTCGAAATATTGTCAATAGAATAGGTTCTTCATTTCAGGACTAATAAATATTGCAAAATTGAAAGAGAAATGAAGATTTGCTCAATTGTAGAAATACTAACGTTGGTAAATATTTTGTTGTTGTCTGTTGTTGTACAAGTATATTAACCGTCCAAGACCTGAGAACTTAGGGGAGAAGGACATCCCTATCTTGCCCATGTTAATTTTATGATTTTTAGGTACATGTATCTCAAAAACTATTTTCCTTACAGGGTTGATTTTTTTAATTTAATATTTTAACCTTTGTTAATGTAAATAAGCTCATAAATGTGATCTATAATCATTGGTTTTGCAACAGGAATTTTTGTTAAATTATGAAAAAAATTTCACATTTTTTAGTTATATTTTTTTACATTTAAATGGCCATTTTTTGTGATAATTTTGTTGCTTATTATGACTTTACAAATACTGTAGTTAGTGCCATAAAAAAGTAAGCTTGTACTATTTTTTTCCCCAGAGATTTGAGTAAATTGACTTCAAAGTTTCGGTGCTTAATTTTACATGTTCTCAATCACTCGGTGCATTCCTGTTCCATATTGTGGGTCATCTAGAACCTCCTAATGGTTTTCTTTCCTTTTAGCTTTACGATTCTTCTTCTGTTTCTCTTTTAGGAGATGATTTATTTGTTTTTTCGTATTTGCACGTTGTTCGGCAATGGAGGATAAATTTGCAATTTATTTCAATTGACACTCCCTATTATTTCATAATTACAATTGGGTTTTATTTACACAATAATACTTTACTTCTATTCGTATTTACTTCTCTGTTCGCAATTACTACTATATTAGTACAGCTATTGACAACAATACAACTACAACAATGTAATTATTTATATTCTTATTCACAACAATAGGCGTTTTATTTATAATAAACAAATGAAATATGCTAGACGTGAATTTGTTTTCATTTGATATTAGGTTTGTCAATTGAAAACGTAAATGCGATGAGTTCTTAGTGTAAAGGTGCTGTTCTGGATGGAAGTCCCTTAGTGTCTCGCGGAAGCCAGCGTGGCTGCAGCTGGCCAGCGGTTTGTGAACGTTCTTGTGAATACGAATGTGTGTCGAAGATCTTCCATTTTTGCCAAATATACCACGGTAGTTAAGTTTTCGAAATAAAATAATTTTATTTGTGTGAAACGTGTCGAAGCAATAGTGTTTGTTGCAAGCTGGAGTCGAACTCAAGTACCCAGTAGAAATCAAAGTCAGAACCACGTGCGCGGGAATTGTATATGCGCGGACACAACGCATAAAATTGTGTAAGTACTGTTTCAGTATCGACTTTTATTTCACTTAGTTTTAATTGATTTGAATTGCTTACATTTTTATTATAGATTCGTATTTTGAATTTTGGAAATTACATTTCCGTCATTCGATGGAGGTACACCTCCAGTCTGCTGGGGCACCAGCCGCCACTTCTTTCACAGTACATAGTTATAATTGAAATAATACATAATCGCAACTGAGATAAATATTTTTTTTCTCGAACGTGTATCACCGGTAGCGGTAGCTCAGTGCATCAACTGATGTCACTGCAGCGCCTCTAACCGGGAGGTCCTAGGTTCGAGTCCTGACGGCGGCAGGATTTTCGACATAGCTTTTCAGCTAGGTCGAATTCAGCTGCTGTCTGGAGGAGAATTCTAGCGGCCGGCTGCTCTGATCGGTAGTTTTCCGTGGTTTCTCAGATCAACCCCAGGCGAAAGCCGGAGCAGTACCCTACCAAACGGGCCACGGACCGCGCGCGATCTGTCCTTCCTCTTCCTTGTCCTATCCTCTCCCCTTACACACACACACTAACATGCACTACACGACCACATATTCTGAGAGACCGGTCGGGAGCTTAGAGCTTGTCCCGGCTGGGGCGGTGCTCCACTGGTGGGAGAGTCCTGGTTAAGGGGAAGCCCCACTAGCCGACGGTAGGTCGGCGCCGGATCTCGCCATCCAGCGGGGGAAGATCACCGCCATCTCCCGAGAAAAAACATGCACTACACTCACGGGACATATGAGCGAAGTAGTTGACGCGCCCGGAAACACGAAAAAATCAATCAATCAATCAATGGAACGTGTATCAAGTATCAAAAGCATGCTCAAGTATCAATTGCATGCTCCCAGAGGCCAGCAACTCCGAGCAGGGAACCGCGGGGGTGGCCGTGGTCGAGGAGAGCGGCGCGCCGTCCAGAGGGCCGAGGCAGCGCCGGAATGGACCTCGTGCCTGCGGGAGGGAGGGGGGAGGGGGCGTTCCCCGGAAGTCGATGCGCGCGCCCGGGATGCTTCGAGAGGAGATCGCGTGCCGACGCGTTGGACGGACGCAGCGAAGCGGCTGGTGACACAGGGAGGCCGAAAAATGGCTGACTGACTCCCCCCCGGCTTTCAGGATGCATTATGTAATTAATTAAATATGTATCATTTGCAACGACAAAGAATTTCCATTGGCGACAAAGAAAACACAATATACAGCCCGGCATGTCTGAACACTTTAAATCTATAATGAAATTAAATAATGAACACAACTGAATGGAAATTCTATTGGAATGGAATCTATTTTAATTGAGAAGACGATCGTCACTATAAATTTTTTAATCATTTAGTTAAACTTTTGTAGATTGATGAAGTAGCTTTGATGAAGTTAACGTAGTTCAGTCGGTTTAATATTTTATAACAAATCATTCTTTCATTGTGCTTAAAATTTGATTTAACAAGTGCTTAATTCTAATTAAGAAGTTAGATTTAACACTATTCCAAATTTCTGTTATTGACAGTGTGATATAGCAACATTCGTGCTACATTAAATGTCTCTCTTTGCCGTGAGCGAAATTACAAGTAGTTACACGACATACCCAATTATTCCTCAAAATAATAATCGCTATTTCCGTCAGCAAAAACAGAAAACAAATAATAATAATAATAATAATAATAATAATAATAATAATAATAATAATAATAATAATAATAATAATAATAATACATTTTTAAAATTGCAAGGGCCCATGCCATTTATGGTGCGCGCAGCTAAGAGATTAAAATGTACTCTATTTAAATTATAGTTATTTATTTTTCTGTTTGTTTTCTATTGTTTATTAATTAAGGGCAATGACTCAGCGTTTACTCACCACCTACGGAGGGTTGACAGCCCAGCCGATTATATTTCTGGTCTGTAGAAAAAATGAAGAACAAAACAGCCTTTATAATAAATGATTACTACAATACTTTTGTTTGATCCGATCTGAAATGCAAGTGCTCATCTTGGAAAGAAGGTGGAAACGAAACCGCAACAATCGCTTCTGCGCTTAAGCCAGATCAAATGTGGCTCCGAATTTTCCACTCCCTGTCTTCTCCGTCCCATAAATATCCGCGTGAGCGCGCTGGCAGCGCAGGCGGGCGCCGCGTCGCGTAACGAGAAGCGAAAGCACCGCCAACCGCGCTGCGCCGCGACGCCGCCCACGCTCTCGGCCCCGCCCTCGCCACCGCCCTTGCCCTCGCCCTTGCCCTCGCCCTTGCCCTCGCCCTTGCCCACGCCCTTGCCCTCGCCCCCGCCCCCGCCCGCGCCCCCGCCCCCGCCCGCGCTCCCGCCCCCGCCCCCGCCCTTCCCCTCGCCTCCTCCGCGGCCCTCGCCGCCGCCCTCGCCTCCCCCTCGCTCCTGCGCCCGCGCCCCCGCTCCCACCCCCGGCCCCTGCACTGCCCTCGCCCTGACCCCGACCTCCCCACCTCCATCCCCGCCCCACGGCTCCCCGACCCCCCCTGGCTGCGCTTCCCAACCCCACCCGATCGCTCCGCCTCACCTCTGTTCCCTGCCTTTAACCTGCTCACCAGCTCAACCTGTTTTCTGCCTCCTCCCCGGCCTCCCCGCCCTCCCCTGCCTCTCCGCCTCCTCGTCCCTCCCCGCTCCCTCTCTCCGCCCTCCCCCCTCCGCCCTCCCCCCGCCCTCCCCCCGCCCTCCCCCCGCCCTCCCTCGTGATAGCGATGCGGCAACGATGTCAATGTTTTCAAAACATATACTTTTATAAGAATATGGATGGTTTTAACATCGATTTATTGAGGTCGATGTTATATTTAACATCTATATTTTGTGTTCCATGTTTTTATTTGGTTGATATTTTATTTTTGAATGACACATAATGAAAAATTACAATAATTTTCAGATTATGTAATTTGAACATTCTTTGGACCTAAGTCACCAAGTGTGAAAAACAAGTTAGTCGATTGTTAGTTGATAAATAAAGTTCACTATTTTTGTATTATCCAAGAACATAATAAACTTTTTGTTCTGAGATTTTATACTTTGTTTGTCGGGTTAATACTCCATTAAAAATTAACAAACACGACCACCGTGACATGAAAACGCCCCTCCATCTGTTTGCCCACACGTTCTAGAGGAGTTACTCTAAGAAATGACCAATTTGACAGGTCGGGAAATAAATGAACGTTACGTAGGGCTATGGCATTGCAAGAGATAGTAACAAGGTCGTACACAAACGAGCTAACTGTAAACAAACGCACTGATAAAATGAGGGCGTGGACATAACCTAAACTTATGTTACCAGCAATGGCCAAGCAGTAGCTCTCAAATTTGTCCCTGCTTATAGCAATCTCTCTGTACTAAAATGATTTTACGAACATCGATGATTTTTGGTCAACGTATTTTGAAAAGCGAATTTAAAAAATTGGAACATCGATATGCCACATTACGATGTCAGAACACGTCTAAAGGAAGATAACCAAAGGAAATATTGGAATAGCAACTATCATGGAGCAGAAAGAGAGGAAGGCCATCTCTGGAACGGGGAAAATACATCAAAGAAGTAACGAAGGTCAGAAGTTTAAGAGGTGGAGATTGGGAAAACCAGATCTGTGGAACTCGAAAACGGCGAACATCTGAAGGGGAGATAATGCCGAAAAAGAAGAAGATCAATATTTCGAAACGTGGGTGTTTCGTGGTCGATGCCTTTCCTCGTGGGTGGGGATTGCGGGGTGGGAGGGGCGGGGGCGGGAGGCTTAGGCGAATGCAGAGTGATGCGGGGCGGGGCGGGGCGTGGGCGGGGCGGGGTGGGAGGGCGGGGGCGTGAGGGCTTAGGCGAATGCAGAGTGATGCGGGGCGGGGCGGGGGCGGGGAGGGGCGCGCGGGGCGGGAGTGGAGGGGCGGGGGGCGGAGGCTGAGCGAATGCAGAGTGATGCGGGGGCGGGCGGGGCGGGGCGGGGCGGGGGCGGGTGGCGCGGGGCGGGGTGGAGGGCGGGGCGTGGAGGTCAGGGCAGCTGGAGTGATGCGGGGCGGGAGGGGGCGGGCGGGGAGGGGCGGGGAGGGGGCGGGGTGGGAGGGCGGGGGCGGAGGGCTGAGGCGAACGGAGGATGCGCGGCGGGGGCGGGGAGGGGCGGGGGAGGGGCGGGCGGGGGTGGAGGGGGCGGGGGCGGAGCCTAGGCGAATGCAGATTGATGCGGGGGCGGGAGGGGGTGGGGCGGGGCGGGGGCGGGGCGGGGAGGGCGGGGGAGGCGGATGGAGGGGCGGGGGTGGGAGGGGCGGGGGCGGAGGCTTAGGGGAATGCAGAGTGATGCGGGGGCGGGGCGGGGGCGGGGCGGGGGCGGGGCGGGGGCGGGGCGGGGGCAGCGGAGGCGGAGAGCGACTTACGCTTGTCAATGTTGTTGGAGCGCATCCTTTCGTGCGTCCCCGCGCTCTTGCTCGCAGTCATATCCGATATCGCTCGCTTTGAAGCCGCTGTGCTCTGCGGAGGACTTTTAGAGCGCCTGCTCTCCACAGCGATCCGCACAAATTGATGTCTGCTTGGGGAGGAAATAAAATAAAGGATTACAGGAGGGGAAAAAACTCATCGCTGTGCTTTCGACGAGGGTATTCGGTTATGCGGCCACGCTGGTGGAATTGAGACATAATTATGTGTGAAGCTTTTTTGGGGTATCAACAGTCTCAAAGTAGACATGCTTCAACTCATCATAGAATGTTTAATAAACGTACTGTAAGTCATATGGGCCCAACTACTTTCTAATTTGTTTCTTCTTTGTTATAGACGTTATCCAAGATGCGCTGAAGTGAACTTCAGACAAATAGATCTTAGTCCGTTTGTCTTTGAGAAGGAAATCGATAAGATAGAATATTTGCTAATAAATGAATCTAAATTATTAGTGCTGGAATGCTGGGCGATGTTCTTTCTCGTATAAATGTCCAGGCCGGTGAGTTGCGAATTCGGAGGGGCGGCATGTATGTCCGAACTATCATACACATTTTCAAAATATTTCTTGAACGAGGAAAACTATGGGATGTTGAATACAACCGATTTATACGTATCGGAATTTTAATCCTTGTCTAAGACAACGTTTATATTGATAACGGAAGATTCAATTGTGCTCACGCGAAAATAAGGGATGTTAAAAAAAACATGTCTAGCAAACAAAACAGAACTGTATGAAATGAGAAGAAAGGGTCGGTATTCTTAGCATGGTTGATAGCTGCGGACTGTGCCGAACAATTCCCTAACAGGAGCACGCTGCCCCCATCCAACTTCCAGTACCTCCACTCTTCCTCAAGCTTCCATAGCCTCACCAGCACCAGCGACGGGCAGAATCGCGACAGTCCTCGATGCTACCCATTCCAAAACAAATGTATCCTTTGCTTAAGCGGAAACTAAATTAATCCTAAAAATTGCGCTGTTGGTGTACACAAATTAAACGATTCGATTTATTGCAAGTTTAATACATTCTGCAACTTTTTCCGAGATTGGTTTTTCTGGGGAGGGAGCCACTCTAGCTTCCTTAAGGAGAAGCCTCCACTGGTCCAGTCCCCAAAATTGGATGCTTCATTTTCGTACCACGATCAACTGTTGCCTTTCGGGTACGTTTTTAACATGTAAATTCGACCAAAATAAATAATGATACAATATTGACAATCGGCTTGAAAAATATCTATATATATAAAAGAAAGTCGTGTTAGTTACACTATTTATAACTCAAGAACGGCTGTACCGATTTGGCTGAAAATTGGTGAGCAGGAAGCTTAGAGCCAGGAGACGGACATAGGATACTGTTTATCCCTGTTCGACAGCGTTCCTGTGTGAGAACGCACGTTTTCGTACCTTTTCACGCGTTTTCGTATGTTTTCGCGCCTTTTCGGCTAAGTTTTCTATGCAGAAGCGTTCTGCAGCGGAGAACAAGCAAGCAATCAAGCAAAGATACAAATGAAGCTAATAAAAACGTGTTAAAAAGTGAAGTGAAGTATAATTATCAATGCCACGACCAAGACGATCGAATCTTTCCCGACAAAGCCGTAATGCAAGAAGGATACGAAACATTGCTAATGAAAGGACTGAAGAAGAACAAGAAATTGCACGTGAAGAGCGCCGCGTTAGTATGGCTCGACATCGTGCTTCTCAATCTTGTGATTGCTCTTGTGAGCAACGTGAGGCAGCCCGTGAAACGGCTCGGTTGGCAATGCAAAATCGTCGAGCGAACAACAGAGGTCAACAAATAGATAATTTTCGAAGCAGAACAAGAAATTCATCAAGTGCTGATTTGAATCGAGCAGCGTTTCGATACGATTGCAGCAATGATTACAACTTGCACCCTAGCGTTTACATTGGGCCAATGAACGTTGTTTGCGAGTATTGTGGTGCATTAAAGTTTTCCGGAGAAAAAGATGGCACCGGCTGTTAAGGCGGAACAGAGTTCGCCGGGTCAGCTAGTATTAATATAAAATTACAGAAAGTGACTTCAATGTTAGCGTCTCATCTGTTGAGATCATTGTACGAAAACGTTTCTGATACATCAAAATAAGTTTATTTCAAAGGAAACTAAACTGAAAAACGTGATTATTATACCAAAATAATTTGTAGATCATCAAGATAGGATATCTCCACGTTTGGAGATACGGTTCCTTTTTTAAGGATCTGGCTTGTCACAAAAAAATAAATCATCCGTTTTAATCTGTTTTGGATATATATGAGTAATATTTCATTACAAAGTACTGCAAGAGGCGAAACTCCCGTCCACGTGGTATATGATTACTTTGTTCATAATTTTTGGAGGACGAGACATCATCGCGGCAGTTTTCTCGATACTCTTCCGCTTCCTCTACTTTAAATTCCACATCCTATTTATCATCATTACAATCATCACCACAGTTGCACCTGGCACTTTTCAACACTCACATTCATTTCGGGGTTTAAAAAGCAGTATCTAGCGGTCCCGAGTATCGCACCTCCTGCGATC
Organism: Teleogryllus occipitalis; assembly: GCA_011170035.1. NCBI lineage: Eukaryota > Metazoa > Arthropoda > Insecta > Orthoptera > Gryllidae > Teleogryllus > Teleogryllus occipitalis. The sequence goes on from BLKR01011176.1 coordinate 25,033, forward strand.
TTCCAGCAAAACAGAAACAACGAAAATAACATTCGTGCTAGCTACAGATCCAAACAAAATTCGCATAATTAAAGGAAAAATTAACTTATATAATCGTATATCCAATTTATATTTGTCTAGATGATAAAAAATGAATATATTACATATCAGCACATATAGACTTAAGGCCCATTCACAATGCAAACATAAGCATAAGCATGGCGTTAACATAAAAGTTAGGACTACGTCTACAAGTGGACTCATTCACAATGCGTTCGCATAAGCATAACACGTAAGACGTTAACTTAAGAGCTTGCAAGCTTAAAGCTTCTGTGCTATGCTTATGTCAGACATAAGGAATGAGCCAATCACAGTTCGTTAACTCAAAATCGAGTATCGAAGTCGATCGTGTCGATTCGTGTGCTGCGTCTCATAGCCAATAGAAACTCTTATTTTGCCTGTGTTTGTGTTCGACATTGTGAATACGCCAACTCTTCGCTTGTGTTAATGGCTATGTCTATGTGTTATGCTTATGTTTGTGATTGCATTGTGAATGGGCCTTTATGCAGTCATATGCAAACACCTGCGCATATGTAGTTATAAGCACATTGTGGTTATCTGTGTAATTAATGAAAAAAATAGTTATTATCTCCTATCATTTTTGTTTCTTAATTTCGATGAAGTGTCACTTTTTGGAGGAACCAAGGGCATATTAAAAAATGTCCATCTCCCCACACAATCCAGCGGGGGCGGTACTGCGAGTTGCGGCGTCGAAGCTTCGATGCTGTTGGGGCGGGTCTCATCACGCGCCACAAATTTCATTTCGCGCAGTCACATCTCATTTCGTTCTTTGATGTCGTCTGTTTCTGGGGGACTTCTGGAAAGCCTCTGTGCCTCTCTCCGGAGACCCGCACAAATTGATGTCGCCAGACGCATCAGTAGTTTTATTTTCGGAAAAAGAAAATCGTATCAGCACGGCATGCTGGGGAACTATGTCAAAGAAATGTTGTAATCCAAGGCATGGCGCAGAATATTAGTTTTTTTCTTTACTGAGCGTAGCCCACGATACGCGCTGCAGAATTAATGTTATGAAGAATGAAGCACAAACTTTTATTAACGAGCAGCAATATTTTACAGAAGAGAACTGTATCAACTTTGTGACATCGAGATGCTTTTCTATAGAAATAAAGTGGTTGGTTTAATTTGTACTGTGAGTAGTAATAATTATAAGATGTGTAACAAAACTTAATTACATCGATCATATGTTGTGTTAGCGATAGGATGAATTCCATCTTCGTATAGACTTATAAGCAATATGTTGTTATAAATGTTACAAAAGTGTATACTTAATTATTAATATTGCTCTTTTTATTATCGTCATAGATGCACGAAAATATGAAGTAGATCTAGAATTTTCGCATCAATGACTCAGACCTCAAATGCTAACCTGCAGCCCAGGCATGAATATAGTAATCGTACAAATTAAGAATATAGTACACTTCTCGCTCCGTGATCCTTGCACAACTCGACTGGAAGATGAGACTACTTCTTGTTGCTTGCTGACAGACAAACGAAAATTTGAGGATCGAATTCACTCTGGAATAGTCTCGTCCGCCGCGACGCCTTTTAAATATATCTCTGGCCGTAAAAGAAAAGTTCCATCATGCGCCTCCACTCTTTATGATTCTCCCTCCTATTCCCTTCCTCTGCGACTTCACAATCTTCTCCATTCGTCCGCCCGCCCCCGCGCTTTCCTCTACTGGGTCCACACGCCCGCCCTGTTCCCCACACATTAGGGAGTTTTAGCGCCACTCGTGAGGTAGCGACGTTATACAAGTCTGGTAACTAGCGATGGCAAAAAACATCAATGTTTTTAAAACATCGATGTTTTCCACCAGAAACACTGATGTATTTACATCGATATTTTGCTTTCGTTCACATTGATATTTTTCATCGATTTTTTTAAATTTTTAATTTTTTTAAAATAAAAGGGTTTAAGAACGTTGTAGAGTAGCAGAAGTCCACAGCAATATCGTTTTACGTCATCCTCTTTATCACGTTGCACATTTCGCCTGTGCAATCTGAGGAAGTTTAGGAGCTGCTCGTGTTATGAATGTGTCATTGCCTGAATTGACAGTGAAACACCAAGTCGATAGCAAATCCCTATGTTCTTTATTGTTAATTTTATTCTTTACAGTCGATTATAATTTTTACAAACAACCAAACAATAAAATACTTCCCTTTTACGTAATGTAATTAAAATGAATAGAAAAATAGCATGTTTATTGGTCTACAATTAAAACATCGATGTTTTCTTGTCGATGTTTTCATATACATCGAAAACCCTTTAGCGATGTATCTTAACATCGATGAGTGGATATTTTGGTAAAATTTCACATCACTACACGTGACGGACCTTGAAGTTATTACGGTCTTACCATAGGCCTAAGACACGACAGTGCACGCATGTTGGAGATTCTACGGTCACCTGACAAACGTCAGAATGGCCGCCAATAAACTGGAAAGATTGCATTTTTCCAAAGCTGATAACCTCATTAACGTAGACGAGACAGTGAAAATTTATCCTTACCAACATCCACATTTCTGGAAATAATTAATGGAAAGTGTAGGAAAGTTCACAGATAAGAAATTCGCGAAAAGAAGTTGAAATCATATCTTCGTATTAGGTTATGTCGTATGCTCGTAATGAACGCTGTTATTATTTTGTTTCTCGGGAAAAGTCGATTTTAGCCGTGCAGAGCCAGAAATTCTAAAACTCCTTGCATAGATATTTGTTTACTCTGGATTCGTACTACGGTTCGAATGTCACACCAATTGCTACACTCTTAGATATATTATGAAACTTCTTTTGTTCAACGCCTGAAATGCTTCTTTTATAATGCATAACGAAAAGTCGCAATTTAAAAGCTCTTCTGAACGTTGTACTTAATGTCCGTATAACGTTGTTGGACACGTGAACAATAGAATTTATGGATATCTCCTTACGCTTGGCGCTAAAAATCCCTACAGTTCGGCAGTCCTCGAACGCCAAGATGGGAAAGCAACACATTGCCATCCATGCTCAGTCGATTGGTATCGCAAACTGAAGACAAAGCTAGGTGGAATTCAGTCGCTGTCTCGAGAATTCTAGCGGCCGGCTGCTCTGATTGGTAGTTTTCCGTGATTTCTCAGATCATCACCAGGCGAATGCAGCAGCAGTACCCTAACCGGCCACGGACCGCGCGCGATCTTTCCTTCCTCTTCCTTGTCCAATCCTCGCCCCTTACACACACTTACGCTAACATGCACTACACTACCTTACATGCCGGGAGACTGGTCGGGGGCTTAGAACTTGTCCTAGCTAGAGCGGTGCCCCGCTGGTGGAAGATACTGGTTGAGTAAAAACCCGCTAGGCCGGCGCTGGAAGTCGCTAACAAGCGGGAGATGATCCCAACCACCTCCCGAGGAGAAAAATGTGCACTATTTAATGGGACTAATGACTTTAGCTGTTGACACACTCGGAATCACTAACAGTCAATCAAGTGAATACAAAATATATTGTTTTGGGGGTGACAAGTTGCCTTTGCGGCGGTATTGGCTCTGCAAGTAATGGATGTTCTCGCTGTGAAGCTAAGGTGTGTAAGCCACGACGAATCACCAAATTGTTTTCTATTGCAGTGAAAATTATCGCCCATATCACGAACCGAATCATTAGTTTTGGCAATCAGTAAGCCCAGATAGCAAAATGACTGCAAAACTTACAACAAAATAAAAATATAAATATTAATTAATTGTATTTAATAACAAAATAAAATCTCGAAATACAATTGTTAGCCAGCTATATGAGATCTGCGTTTCAGAAACAGAAAAACAGTTTCAGTAAAGTCAGGAATTCGCGTTCTCGGTTTTACCACTGCTACAATTATGCCCATAAAGTAAGAAAGCATGAATTTAAAACGAAAAAGTCAAAACGTCTTTATACACACAGCTAAAAATGTTTTCACGTGATGACGAATCGTGTAATTAAAAATATTGCAACTTATGGAAACGTTTTAGTGCTCAGTAATAAATGTCTATTTGCAAGATGTAACAAATAGATGTAAATGTGTTCAATTGGATGAATTAAAAATCAAATATATTTATATCTGTATTTAGTCACCATTCTGAATTTAATTTTTCTGGATGTAAATATAGTATTTTTTGCAATGTGATTGTTGCAGGGTATTCCAGAGGTATCTTGTGAAAGTGTTTAATTCGTGTTTAACTGTAACTTACGTCACGTGTTTCGATTTGTACAATGTTTAATAACTTAATCGTGTTTTATTTGATGTTAATATAATAAAATCTTTGACGTTATAATTTTCTTTGCTTTCAGGTATGATGGATATTCCACTCATTTTGAAATATTCGTCGAAGCGCTGATGACTCATCCCGTTGAGATTGGTAAGGTAAAATGTTTACTTGATCTTTTTTGAATTTATGTATTTAAGGTCGCTTTATAACATCGAGTCCATCAGACCACTGTCATTATACATTTTTAAGGAAAAACAATAGTTACATTTTTACAACTACATACAATCTAAAGTTTTACAATATTTTTAATTATACATACTTTTCAGTTTTTTAATTTCTAAAAGTTTTTTTTACTTTGGTACATCCGTCTGTGGAACTGGGTATTGATTTTAGGATTCCTTCCATTTTCAGAAATTTTCTAATATTCTTAGTAAGAGGGCATTCTTAAATGAGGTGGGAGGTGGAAACTGCTGCACCACACTTTGGACAGGGTCAGACCTCTTGAATAAATAGCAGATATTGATATTGAAATGACCTATCTTCAGTCTTGTGATTATAACCTGTTCTGTTATCATAACTACTTAATCTTTGTTGTATAATATTTGCAGAAACATATAAATAGGTTGAGATATACAAATTTTCTCTCTACTTTAATATCTCGCAAAGATCTTAGCGTCCGGCTTGCTGGGTCAATGGGTCACGATATATATAATCCTTATTACCTTTATAATGGATTATAGGATCCGCAGACTATACAGCGCTGCTGGGAATCTGAAATTAGAATGATTCTAATTCCTAGTTCATTACTGTTTGGATTGACTAAATGAAAGATCACTTTCTTTTCTAAAGAACAAAATTTAACAAAGTTTATTGTTACCTTTTTGCAAACAATATAGTGAATTTAATACATGATTTTAATGTTAGGCCTTTGATCAAGATATCTTTGAATTTAGAATTTTATACCGCGGTTAACTTATCTATTCTTCGTTGATGTCCCTCGAAGACTTCTCAGTCGAAATATCTTGCGAGCTTGCCGTAGTCCAAAGTTCCAAGAAATCCTCTTCTGCTCCTATCCAAGATGGTGTCAAACTATCAAAATTATCAGTCCTGATTACGTCCTATGACATAGTCCCGAAACCTATAACTCGATTACCACTCCCGACGAAGTCCCAATTTATGCATCAATATTACTTTCACATGCAATATCTGCAATATTATTTGCTGTCCTTCAAATTTCACAATCTGATAACCCGACTCTGACTATCTGCACTACCTCGCTCCCTCTCACGACCTACGATCCGTTCAGACACGCGATGCCGGTCAGAATGAAATCTTCTTGCATGATTCACCCCTCGAAGCTTCGTATTAAACTACCTTCTTTTTTTTCATAACATTTGACCGTCCTTCTCTCACCCAGCCAATCCATGCGTTCATTATATTTTGATGTAGCTGACCTTTCGATCGTCTAAACTTCTTAATGCATATTCCACCATATTGTCTTCAAATAAATGTTAGTTTATATTCATGTGACATATCGGTATGTCACAAGGTACTGTATGGTAATGGGAGAATGAATTTTAATTTATTTTAGGAAGATTGTTTACATTTATTCTGTCTCAGCCTGTTCGTATTATTTTTCCTACTTTCTCAAAGATGGATATACTTGGCTAGATTACGGGAGCACTAACCTTTTTTAATGTGAAATTGACGCGCTGCACTCAATGTGGAGCGTGAAAGATGTGTACACGCTCTAGCATGACTGCTTACGAGAAATCGGTGACCTAAATATTCAGTGCATTAAACTGCAATCTCTGAGAGACTGAATTCTAGAGAGTGTACGCTTCTTACCTCTCTGCTATTCATGTTGTTGATTGTTTTGAATTATGAATGATCCTTCGGGATTAACTTTATAGGGAAGACTTAACCGCTGCGCAAGAGATTTCTTATTTTCATCAGCTCGTGTCTACGTAAAAGCGGATTAATAAAAAAGTATACGAATGTGAAGCAAATGGGGCTGAAAATATATGGGCTTGCGAAAGAGATAGGAAAAAAGTGACGTCTTATTGTCCAGAATGCAAATTTTCTTCATGAGTTATGAAAATTATTTCATAAATCACAACAGTGCAGTATTTTCCCAACATAGAACAGCTATTCGAATTTACGTTTCAATACTTCAATTCGCTAAGAAATGTCACCGTCTGATGGCGGCTTGTTGACAGCCCAAGAAAAAGTAATTCCAAACATAGTCCAAAACGAATATAAAATACGATGGTTGAGGTTGCAGGTGTTAAAATATCCAGCTACTTTCCCATGACCGGTTCTCACACCATCGCCCAAAATCGAAGATTGTGTGACTTACTAATTGAAGCCGTAATACGTGGAAGGTCTCAAGTTCTAATTGAAAAGGAGTTTGTAATAAGTATTGTTGTCCCCTTCCATAAGCTCGAGTACTCGGAACGTATATTGCATTGAATTGAGAAATGTACCAAGGTATTTCAGTATGTGAATGCACATGCTACAGCTGTCTGAGGATACAAGAAACAATATGTGTAAGTTGTTTATATATTCTCCGTAATTGTTTTCACAAACCTGTAAAATTTAATTACAATTTCTTTGACTTTGAATTTACATTTATGTAAAAACATTAAAAGAACTTATGTCACCGTCTTCTCCGTAAAAGGGACGTATAATGTTAATATTAATTTAGCATATTTTTTTTAAATTAATTTTTAAAAATAAACGTTCTGTAGAATATTTAAAATCCTAATCTTTATTTATAAAATGAGCTTTGTTTAGTACGGGTGGGATTAATAATCAAAATATTGTATCCTACAGAAGGCATGATAAAATTTCAAACCTCATTTCTCATAAAAATTATTTACACGGTCCTTTTACTTTCTCGTTGCAGATGTCCTGTGTTGTGTATACATACACACACACATACACTTTGTAACTGCTCAGGTCACACAGGAACTGTAAACTGCATTTTTAAATACAGTGCGCAAAAGGGATATATTTTATTGTTTGGTTACCAACATATTAGTAGCATGATAATAAAAATTATTATCGTATGTAAAGAATGAAGTTAACAATTAAGAACATCGTGTTTTGCTACTTTACCCTTTAGTCACTTCCATTCATACACCATCGAAGTAGAACCACCCAAAATTCCCTCAGATTGCAAAGGCGAAATGTGCAGCGTGATAAAGAGGATGACAAAAAACAACGATATTGCTGTGAATTGCTACCACTCTACAACGTGCTTAAACCCCTTCATTAAAAAAAATAAAAAGAATTACAAAACATCGATGTTTTTGCAACAAAATATCGATGTGAAGAAAACATTGAAAGCAAATTAACGATGTTTTTTGGCCATCCCTAGTAACGTTAAGTGGAGTACATACGGACAACGTGATAAAAAGAGACATGTATGCCCGGGGCGGGATTCGATTGGCTCCCTCGGAGACAAGGCAACCACGCCCCTTTCGTACAGGAATCACAAACAAGCTGCGTTGGCTGCAAGCAAGTGCGTTTCTCAATGCAGTAGAGAAGCCGAGGCGCGAGTCAAGTGCGGCCTGCCTGGCTGGCCGTGCGGCCTGCGTGACGGGCCGCGACCTCGCCGCGCGGTGGGCCTGGGGCGCAATCTGTCATCTTCACGGTGGCTGGCGCTCGGCGGCGGCTGCACGACGTGCCCGCTGAGCGCCCCGCCCCCTCCCGGCCCGTCGCGCCCGCCGCGCCGCGCCGCACTGACATCTCCCAGGCTGGGTTAGCGCACGGCCAGCATTGCCGCTCTCTCTCCCTAGTTCTCTCACTCTCTCGCACTCTCTCTATCTCGCATAGTCGGAATGAACGTGTTTGATGTAAAAAGGAAAATATTAGATTGAACTGATTACTGTTTAAGTGAATCGAGTAGGCAGTTTTGTAACTAGTAATAAACTCTCTCTCTATATATCCCCCCCCTCTCTCTCGCTCTCTCTCTATCTCGCTCGCTCTCTCTCTCTACTCACTCTATCTCGCTCTCTCTCTACTCACTCTGTCTCGCTCTCTCTCTACACGCTCTATCTCGCTCTCTCTACTCGCTCTCTCTATCTCTCTCTCGCACTCCATCTCTCTCTCTCTCGCTCTCTCATCTCCCTTTCTCTCTCTATCGATCTCTCCATCTCGCTCTCGCTCTGTCTGTCTCTTTCTATCTCACTGTCTCCCTCTCTCTCTCTCTCTCTCTCTCTCGCTCGCTCTCTTTCTCTTTTTATGCTGGCTCGGGAGGGCCTAGCGTTCTGGTCACGGCAGTGGAGGATTTTCCACACTAGCTTTAAAGTCGCTGTCTGGAGGAGAGTTCTAGTGGGCGGCTGCTTTGATCGGTAGTATTCCATGGTTTCTCTATCAATGCCAGGCGAATGCCGGTTCAGTGCCCTAACGTACGGGTCACAGACGGCGTGCGATATTTCCTTCCTCTTCGATTCCACTACCCTATCCCACGAATCGGCAGGTTACGGTTTGACCTTGGGAGAGATACCTGGAAAAGGGGATACCTATGAACTACAAATTAGCAAGCTTAGTACTAATTGTTACTGAAGAGCGAGGATACTCCCACTGGAGACGTCAATAATCCATAGTTTTGTGTGCGACAATGTATGGGAGAATAGAAGAATTACAGGAAGAAAGTAAAAAGTAAGTTTGTGAAATCATGCATTTCTTTTTAGAGTGGTTTAAATTTATATTTTGGGAATCTAGATTTGATTTTTCGGTGTTGATAGTATGTTTTGGTATGTTCAGATTAAATATGGAAGTTGCAGGGGAGGATGGTAAGAAAAGAAAAAAGAATTGATTGGTGGCTCATTTAGTCATCAATCATGTGAACGAACTCTCTGTGGAGTTGCTTGTTTGACATGTACCGAAGTGCTTTGTCAGCAGAGCGAAGGATTTTATTTTGGAATGTTTGGAGAGTTTTACGTACCAAAGGTGTAGCTCCTCGTCAGATCCGACATGCATATGTAATTATGGGGCGAATGGCGGTTTTGTACAGGAAGTTGTGCCCAGAAAATTAACATCCTTGAAAACCTCTGTCATGTTTTCAATTGTTATATTTCTCTTTAACTCATGAATACTGCCTGGCGAGGCTATCGGGCGAGCGGCTATTAAAGGGTGGCGGCTGCACCGCCCTGTGCGTCTAGGGAGTCCGTGGTGCTCTTGTGACAATGGCCTCGGCGCGGCGGCTGTCGACCCGGGACGGAGGCGCAGGCGGGGAGACGCCGTGCGCGCTTGCCATAACCGGCGACGATTTTTCGGGAACACGGCGATAACCACGCGCGTCCGCTCCGCTCCGCCTCCGCGCCGCACCGCGCTCCGCTGCCCACCACCTCCACCTCGCTGCCCAACAGTGTGTAAAAAAGGTAAAGGCATCCCTGTGCAGTTGCACACAAGCCGATCTAGCCCTACCGGGAGCGGTGGCTCAGTGCATCAACTGATGTCACTGCAGTGCCTCTGACCGGGAGGTCCTGGGTTCCAATTTCGACTAGAATGTCACCCGTATCATCACACTCTCCGTCGAAGCTTGTATTTTTGTGTCCATGACGGAAAAATTGGAACTCATCTTCACAGATATTCAAACACGGGTGTTTCAAACTACTCCTTCAAACGAGAATATATTCTGCATTGTTAAAAGAAATATTCATTCATATTTGTACGATGTTTCAAAAATGACTTTATCAAAATGCATTATTTCATCATCGTTATTATTAATACCATAGCAATCATTTTATATGTATTTTAATCGTATATTCAAGAATAAAATACCTGGCTGAAAGATAACAATGCTCTCTGTCATACGAATGTGACTTAAAAATATCGAAATTATTCACACCGGATTAGCGCATGAATATTAGTTCAGGAGCATCTTGTCGCATTTTCGACTCGCTTATTTACAAATGAAAGCAGAAAATGCCGTGGTTTATTAGCTATATCGGATGAAACATGATAAAAATAAACTTCCATTCAATGTTTCAGAAAGCTATGAAATGTTTCAGTGGAGGTATGTCCCACCATGTGGACAGTCCGACATAATAAGGAGTTATACTTAATTTCCAAAAAGAAAATCCGTCAAAGGAGGCTCAGGGCATCAACTGATGCCAGTGCAGTGCCTCTGACCGGAAGGTCCTAGGTTCCAGTCCCGACAGAGGCACGATTTTCGACACTAGTTACAAATCTAGGTCGAATTCAGTCCCTGTGTGGAGGAGAATTCTAGCGGGGGACTTTTCTGATCGGTGGTTTTCCGTGGTTTCTCATATCAATACCAGGCGAATGCCGGAGCAATACGCTAACAAACGGGTCACGGACCTTTCCCTACAAGGGATATTTCCTTCCTCTGCTTTGCCCTATCCTCACCCCGTACTTACACAGACTAACAGGCTACTGGCTACAGGCTACTCTACTAACTACGACACATGTCGGGAGACCAGATAAGAGCTTAGAGCATGTCCCAACTGGGGTGGTGCCTCGATGATGGGAGATACCTGGTTGAGGAAAATCCCCGTAACCCGATGTAGTTCGGCGCCGGATATCGCCATCCAACGGACGATCACCGCCACTTCGGGGACTAATGACATCAGTTGACGCGCCCGAAATCACTAATGAGTCAATCAATCCGTCAATTTATTTTAAAACAAAACGGAAAGCAAAGGAACAAAAACCGAGCGACGCCCGAGAGCCACGCCCTCCGCATGGCAGGGAAAGCGGATCCAAAACCCCGAAACGCGCGCAATCTGCGCGTCGTCGTGTACTGCGATTCGTCCCGCATGTCTGATTCCGTGCCGAGCCTTCGAGATGTCCAGATAGGCAGCGCGGCCGCGTACAGTGGCAGGCGAAGGGCAGAACGCGCTCGGAGACATTAACATTCAAAACGGATTTTTATGTACTCGTACTTGGGATCGCTAGCAAATGCAAGTTTTTATCGTACGTTGACGTCTATGAAATAAGTTTAAAAGTAGATGTCCTAGTCCAACCATTCATTATATTACTCAAATAAAAGCTAACACACCTGTAAAGTGGTAATCCCACTGATCTGCTTAAAAAATATCATTCCCACCACTAATTTTATTTGTGTGTTGCTGTTTTATGTCGTATCAATTTTGGGAAATAATATTAACATTTATCCGGAAGAGGCACATATTTTAATACCATAATTAATTACCTTTTCCAATTAATTATATTTAATTTAATGACAATGTGTGTTAGCTTTATTTTGAAATGAAACTTCCACGAGAGCTAGCAAAAATATTGAAAAATATCACCTCATAATTTGGTAATTAGTTGTATTTTAAGAATCGTTAAAAATTTATGTCCTCAGCAGCTTTTCTCTTTAAGTGGCGAGCATTTGGTAACTAAGAGTAAAGGGTGGGTAGAAAGACAAAAACATAATTATGTGATATGCAGTTTTGCCGTAAAATATGCCTCTAACTAACAACGAAATCACAAATGAACTAGTCGTCAAATTAATGTGGCTACAGTCAGCAATAACTTTCGTTTACTCCAACAATTCCTAAATCATTTTGAACAATAGTTTTTTATACTACTTTTACTTTCCCTCCCTGTACTAGAGTATTGGAATCGCCTCAACAATATTATCTCTAATTTTCGGTCGTAAAATCCATGTTAAGGTTGTTTTTAGTTGTAACTCTGCACACACGTAAGAATTAAGGTCTACATATTACTTCTGGTGCAAAGATGGTTAGATTTGGTGGAGGTAGAGAGGAGGTATATAAAATTTTCTACCCGAACATCAAGATTTTGGAATCGTTAATGTGGATGGATGTGTCACCCTTACCTCTGTCAGATTAGAAGATTTGAGCTGAAACTGGGAAAAAACTGTGAATCAGGAGTAAAATGTAGTTGTGTCATTCTGGAGATTATTTCCTTATTTTAATTTTTGGGAGTTCTATACATGAAGCCCCTAGGACATTTT
>BLKR01011177.1:0-37233 GCA_011170035.1 Teleogryllus occipitalis
AAGAAAGCAAAACGCGGAGTTGGTGGATGAACTTGAAAGTGCTGCTTGGGCTGGGGCGAGGCGGGGCGAGGAGGGTCGGGTCCATGTGGCGGGGCGCACAAAGCAGGGCGGCGTGTCAATGCGATGCTTGTTCAATGCGCGCCCGGAGAGCGTGGCCCCGCGGGGGGGCGCGGGCATTGTGGGCCGCCGACATATTGTCAAGTAGCGGCGAGCCGCGCCATCTGGCGGCACCTTGCGGCGCCGCCCCCCCTCCCTCACGCTTCACTTCCTGGTGGCTGCAGCCACTGCCTTTGGCAAGTTCACGCAGTCGAACTCTTAGAGAACTCCCATCTCGATCAGGTTTTTCGTCCAGTTTCCCTGATCCATTGAGCAAATGCTAAGACGGCCCCTTGTTTTGCTTCTGGACATAAATGTAAGTTCATTATCTGTGCACGTCTTCTAGAATTCATTGGAAAATATAGTTATTCAAATTATCGTTCTCTATGTTCTCGCGACAGGAAGTATTATTCCTTTACAAAGGACGTAATGAGAGATATGAGCCCAAATTTATAACTGATTTACCCTTGAAAATAGATTTTATTACATGGGAGTTTTTTTGTTTTTCTTTTTCTTTTTCTTTCTTTCTTTCTTTCTTTCAAAATTCAAGTGGTATATGCCTTAGTGTAGGGATCACAGAATTTTGAAAATGTGCACACAATTCACTTTTCCCATAGCACGTCATACGCAGTTTTAACTGTTTTTTTTGACGTAAAATAAGTAAATAAATAGAGTACACGCTCTCAATAATCTAACATGTAAGGACTGTATTAGGGATGCAAGTTATCTTAAATCGTCGAATACAAGAAAAACGTGAGCACTCTTTGAAATGTTAATGACATATGTTTGTTGTTTAAATTATGAACGATAACTCCGCACAAATTCTCTGATTGTCTTCATTTCTTCCTTACCAAATCATATTGTGATGTCATACCAATGTTTGTTTGAGCTTATTAAAATCTCATGCTAACTATACCTTTCATTGCATTCGCGATCTAGATGAACAATTTCAATTGATTTTAGGTACATACCTATTAATTGTAAACGTAAACTGTTTATATTGTGTACCAAATTGCTACTGAAAATCGTAATTTTTATAATGGCAATCCCGAGAAATTTACGTGACACTCATTCACCGCCTTGTGTCGCAGTGAGACAAGTGCCTCAACAGCCAGAGACAGGTACTTCTGACATACAAGTATTGGTTTTTGTTCCTAAGCCTCCGGCTCGTTTATTTTTGAATGCTCCTCATAATTTACCAAAGAAAGTTCACGTAAATAGCTTTAAAAACATTTTCAATGAAGCCAAAATACTGAATGCAAATAATAATAATCAATTGATTTCTCTTACAAGAGCAGCCATCCACAGAATAAACTGAGGCAACGTAAAGCGGCCCATCCACATACAAGTGTTGTTCACCCGTCTGTGATGCGCCGATTGGAAACCTGTTCCTGCCTCTATTTGCTGTATTGTTGAAGCACCGAAGCAGGTTTCGGCAGCGAGAAATTCAGTGCGCGTCGCTTGTGAGTGGTCTCCGGCACTCTGTGTTGCATTCTGAGAACAACGCGGCGGCGGCGGCAGATGCAACCGCGCGAGTGCCTTGTGATCCGCGCTTGCTCGTGTGTGGCTCCTACCTTCGAACGCAAATGTTCTGAGATTTAGGCGGCGGTCACAGTGGATCAGATTTTGAGCAAAATTTCGGTCGGGCGGTCAAAAACAAACGAAGTAAGTGTTCGTCTTACAGTCAATGTTTTCGGACACTGGCGGAAGAGTTCGTTCGGGTTCCATACGGCCATTTCCGTTTACTGTAATGCGTTTGAATGAATCCGGATGATCGAGCGAAAATAACCGATGTCGGCTGACCGAAATGTCGCCCCAAATCGTCTCCACTATAACCACCTTCTTTATATTAATTCTATGTTCCTACATCACCCTCAAGCCAAGTAGTGAGTCAATATGAGTAACAAAAAAACCGATACAAGGCAACATATTGGTGAAAGCGTCAGAACGAATCCAACTCCCCCAATACATAAGTCGGAGATGCACCACGATGAATAATGCTCAGTCGCCTTGTAATGCAGCTGGCCGGCCCCAGTCGACAGCTTTCAGAGGCCCCCAGCGCTGCATCCTAAAAGCCATAAGCAACGCGAAGCAGACGCTCTGACAAAGGACGCTCGCCGCGCGGCGGGTGCATATGCTGCGAATGCACGAAGCTCCCAGGCCGTGGCCCTGCGCCCTTGGACTCTCCGGTGCTGCTGGGGCACATTGGCGCACAGTGAGCCCAACTCATCGCCAAACAAGGGGCTTCTGTTGTCCTAATATTGCAACCGGGAGCGGTAGCTCACTGCATCAACTCATATCTCTGCAGCGCCTCTGACCGGGAGGTCCTAGGTTCCCATTCCCCACGGCGGCAGGATTTTCGACACTGGCTTTTCAGCTAGGTCGAATTGAGTCGCTGTCTGGAGGAGAATTCTAGCGGCCGGCTGCTCTGATCCGTAGTTTTCCGTGGTTTCTCCGATCAACACCAGGCGAATGCCGGAGCAGTACCCTATCAAACGGGCCACGGACCGCGCGCGATCTTTCCTTCTTCTTCCTTGCCCTATCCTCTCCCCTTACACACACACACACACACTTACACTAACATGCACTATACTACCACATATTCCGGGAGACCGGTCGGGAGCTTAGAGCTTGTCCCGGCTGGGGCGGTGCCCCGCTGGTGGAAGAGTCCTGGTTAGGGGGAAACCCCTCTAGCCGACGGTAGGTCGGCGCCGGATCTCGCCATCCAGCGGGGAAGATCACCGCCATCACCGAGAAAATAAACATGCACTACACTAACGGGAATAATGACCGAAGCAGTTGACGCGCCCGGAAACACGAAAAAATCAATCAATCAAACCTAATATTGCAGTGCTATATTGACTGAAGGCAGCCAGTCCGAAAAACGAAATGCTACTCTTATCGGAAGGCATCCGTTAAGGAGTTTGTCGAGCCTTAAAAACAGTCGAAACAAATAAGTTGCATCAAAAGATAGCGCATGAGTTCTCTTATTTCTGTGAATATTTCTTTTAGAAAGGTGGTTTCACCAGACTTATGAAACGACACAGTTGATATTAGAAATAACAGCCTTGGCTGGTTCTAATCTTCGCTGTAATGGAAATACATGGGTGAAGTCCTCCGGTGAACCGATTTTTGCTCGTTCTGCGTACCACCAGTTTGCGTCACGAACCACGTGAGCACGGGCACTGGCTAGATTTAAAATTCCCTCTAATATTGTGTCGCAAAATGGTTCATGAAGCTCATTGGCTGAAGTCAAATATCATGCACAAGAGTCCCCCACCCCTACGATATCGTCTCGATTTAAAAACTTCAACCACGTCCGTTATTTGCTCGGCATCTTTTAAATGATTCTGATAACTCTAATTATTACTATTCTAAGTCCAAATCAAGAAGAAGAATATTTTGAATAACTGTATCAAAGTTACAGATTTATTGCTAATTGATTGTTTTCCTTTGTCTTATCGTTAGACACATGTTCATTGTCAGAAAGACCGATTGTTGACTAGCAAATTGAATCAAATCAAAGTAGCTACTACTTCCGAAACACAAATAACTGAAATAAGCACAACTTCCTTGGTATTTGCAATTGCCTAGAATCGCTCAAAATATTAAAAAAAATCGCTGAATGACTTTCGTATTTCAAACACAATATTTATATACTACACATGATAGTGACATACATTGTATAGAGAAGATGGTTCTTAACAATATTGTAAACTAGACACCAACAAATGCAGATTAGTTCCACAATACAAGAATATTATCAAAATGTTTGCGGGAAGCAATGCACTGCTAAATGAAAAACATACTTCTTTATTTGTCTAAAGAGTATCCTCGTGTTCCGTAATCCTTTCTTAATGCTGTGCTCAGTATGGTCTTAATAAGGAACTTATGGAGTGTGAGCGCTGTGGTCGCATCGGATCCCGGGCGTCGAGAGCAGTTTTCGCCAGCGCTGGGCAGGGCAGAGGGGGCGGGGCCCTCTGGCTCTGGCTTAGGGCGCCCTTCCGCGAGGCGCTGCGCTGCGCTGCGGCCGGCCCTTCAAGGGCTGAGCGGGCTCTCTGCGCGATTAGCTCCGGCCACGTCATACCGCCCGCGCCCACTCGCCCGCCACCCCGCCCCATCCCGCCCGGCCCCGCCCCCCTGCGACAACTGCCAGGCGAAGCAAGGCAGAACGAGGTCAGGCCAATCGTCATATACGCTTAAGCGGAGCAGATTCGGTGGTATAACGGTCAGCGTACCGGACTGTTGTACCCGAATTTGCGAATTCAAAGCCGATCGAAGCCGTGGATTTTAAGGGCGAAAAATCCTTCGTACGCCTTCCTTCGGAGGGGAAGTAAAGCCGGCTGTCCCATGTAGTAGATTTACTGCATGTAGAAGATCCTCAAGCCTAAAAGAAGCCTCTGAGCAAAATTGAGATTTACCTGTTTACGTCGCCCAAGATAATACCTCCTTTCTCCGGTAGGTGGTGAAAGGAGCGTAGCGAAATTTGCGGGGTTAGACGGAAGAGCGGGCCTGATTGCCCGAGTCTCACCACGTAAAATGAGGTATTAACTAAAACTAAAACTTAAAAGGATACGCAATACTTTCTCCCTCTCTAACAGACAGAATTAAGAAAATTGATATTTATAATTTGGTGAGTCTTGTTAACGTCATCTTTATTTGAATCGCTAATCTCCACAGAGCGTCCAGTGGATGGGTTCGATCCAGGATGAGACGCGTGGATTTTCGAAGCGCGGACAATCCGTAGTAACCTATGTGTTTGTGGCATGCAAAAGAACCCTGACAGGTGCCCGACAGAATTAAATTCCTCCGGCATTTTCCCTAGATATCACTTTCTCCCAATCACGTACCTCGAATGAAGTTAACTGATACAAACGTTGGCGGAGAAAGTGTCAAAACCCAGGTGTTTCACTGTAACGCCCAGGGGCGCGACAACAAGAAAAAGGTCCCTTAGACGTCAAAGGTATCAAAAGGAAATGAAAAGGTTTGCGTCATATTTTCAATTACACATTCAGATTAACAATGAAATTCAATATTTAGTTCAGGTGTGTAGTATATTACAGATCTGGTGTGTGTATGTAATCTAGTAATGTAATAACTTAAAAATCATGTCCGGAAATTTAAAAGTCATCTGTCTGTTGTTCTGATTCTGATTGCTGCAGCTGATTTTCTAATTCAAACATCGAAAAAAATATATCACAATGACGTAATATTTTGCACAACAAAGTTCAGCACATCTGTGACTCTTGGTATTACAGAGATTGCGCTGTTCGTATGTATAATTTAATTAAATGACTTTGGAATGAAAAGGGGTCAAGCACTTAGAATTCGATTTCCCTCTTCGTCATCACAAAATGGTCCCTCGCTCTTTTGCAATGCGACAGGTCGTTCACGGGCTTTTAGCGAGCTTTAAATGACGGTAACAAATGACGGAGTGAACAGTGTGCGCGGCCAGCACTCGCCCTCGGCGCAATAAACCCGGCCCCGGTGTCAATTGAAGCAGCGCGACGAATGGCCCGCCGCCCTACGTCGCCAGTCAGAACCTTTAAATACCTCCCTCACGGTCCATAAGCCTGCTTGAAGCAACCTGCTGCCCCCTCCCCGCCACGCCCCCTCCGATCCATCGCTCTGAGATCGGGGCGATGGAAGGGGGAGGGGAGGGGGAGGAGAAGAGAGCCTAACTCAGCGTCCCTAATCCCATCTGCAGGCGACCCGCCTCGCTGCAGGTCCCGCGCCGCGCAACACATGGAAGATGCCATATTGCATGACGCGGCCGCCTCCGGTACAGCTGCCCCAACGCGGGATGCAACTCGCAGCTGCTCGTGGAGGCTTGCTCTCGTGCGTTTAGAACTGCCAGGCATGGTGACCTGAGAGAACTCTCTGGAAAAATTCAAGATTTCAGTGTAATTTGAGCACGATCAAAATACGTTTAAATACGAGTATGATGACCAAACAGCAAACAATTGTTTCGGGAATTTAAGAATTAAATGTATAATTTTTGTTCTCGACCACATATTGCGAGTAAAGTCTACCTATAAGTATTTAAACCTGTTTATTCTTATCGTGATATTTGTTCAAATTAACACATCACAATGAAAATAGCGAAGCTTTTGCCAAAAATTGCCATTATAAGTTAGTTTTTGAAAACATCGTTGCTATCGGCTTACATTTGGTGACAGATTCACACATTAAAAATCATAAAAGTGAAATATAATCAAATTCTTATTCATAAAGTAGGTAACTGCTACTGTCGTTTAAAAACATAAGTACTACTGGATTTTAAGAATTTGTGTCAAGTACAGCAAATTTTCCTAATCCATAGTGACAATAATAATAAATGAGCTACCTAGCTAAACAGTTGAAGAAAAAATAAAGAATGAATTGAAAAAGTTGGCTGATCTCTCATGTGAGATATTTGCCATTAAAGAAAAGTTTTAATGTAATTTGCGCACTGCCGATCAAACAATTACTAAACATGTTCTCCGAAGAGCAGCATCAAC
This sequence comes from Teleogryllus occipitalis, assembly GCA_011170035.1. Lineage (NCBI taxonomy): Eukaryota > Metazoa > Arthropoda > Insecta > Orthoptera > Gryllidae > Teleogryllus > Teleogryllus occipitalis. The sequence continues at coordinate 6,597 of BLKR01011177.1, forward strand.
GGAGGAACCTACAGAAGATCAAAAAGAAAAAGTAGTTGAATGGACTTTCCAAGCTCCTGTGTGCGCGTGTCAGTTTCGGAATACAATTTCGATGGTATAACTGTTAGCATGCGAGACTGTTTACCCAATTTTGCGGGTTCAAACCCGATCGAAGACTTCGTACGCCTTGCTTCGAAGGGGTAGTAAAGCCAGACGTTCCATGTTGCAAGTAAAAGATCCTCAAGCCTAAAAGAAGCCTATGAAATAAATTTGAAACAAGTCACTTGTTTCATTGCCCGAGTGATACCTTCTCTCGCTGCTAGGTGCTGAAAGGAGCGCAGCGAAATCGGCGTGGTCAGATGAAAGAGCTGGCCACGCAAAATAAGACATACTTTAAACCCTCATAAACACGAATTCCAAGGAACCAAAATTATTCGAGTTTGTGTTATAAAAATTCGTGTTATCCGAATATTCTAAATGTCCGTTTTACCGTAGTCCCTTGCCGGGACCGAAGTTTTGTTCGTGTTAAACGAATTCCCGCTAAGGATGGTTTTCTGATTGATTGATTGATTGTTTAGTGATTCCGGGCACATCTACTACTATTAGGATGGTCATTAGTCCCGTAAGTGTAGTGCGGGTTTTGCTCGGCAGGTGGCGGTGGTCTTTCCTCGCTGGATGGCCTGAGCCGACCTACCGAAGGCTAGCGGGATTTTCCTCAACCAGGTATCTCCCACCAGCGGGGCACCACCCCAGCCGGGACAAGTTCTAAGTCCCCGACAGGCATGTGTGGTAGTGTAGTGCATGTTAGTGTAAGTGTGTGAGGATAGGACAAGGAAGAGGAAGGAAAGATCGCGCGCAGTCGGTGGCCCGATTGTTAGGGTACTTCTCCGGCATTCACCTGGTGTTGATCGGAGAAACCACGGAAAACTACCGATCAGAGCAGTCGGCCGCTAGAGTTCTCCTCCAGACAGCGACTGAATTCGACCTAGCTGAAAAGCTAGTGTCGACAATCCTGCCGCCGCGGGGAGTGGGAACCTAGGACCTCTCGGTCAGAGGCGCTGCATTGACATCAGTTGATGCCCTGAGCCACCGCTCCCGGTCGAGGGTTTTCTGCATTTGGATTGGATTGTGAGAGTGGATGCTGCGGCCGCAAGGCCAGGGGGTGTGGCGGGGCGGGGGCGATATCGACGGCGTCGTCGTCTGCGGTGGCGGCGTTGGCCGCGGTGCGGGCGCCGCTGGCCGCCGCCCAGCAGCTAATGCCCCGCGTATGGTCGCGCGCGGCGCCAGCGCTTGGCAGCGGACTTTTCCAATCAAACGGCCGCAGCATGTGCGCTGCGGTCGCCGCCTTGGACGCCGCTCAACTGCGCCCTCCGCAGCGGAGGGGCGGGACACGGCCGGCGCTTCCAAGCCCCTGCTTTCGCAACATTTGACATCCCAATGGAGTCCCGCAGTTAGGATGCAAAAAAAAAAAAAAGTTTGACACGTATAACGAACATTTTTATTGATTGATTGATTTTTTTCGTGTTTCCGGGCGTGTCAACTACTGTGGTCATTAGTCCCGTTAGTGTAGTGCATGCTTTTTTCCGCGAGATGGCGGTGTTCTTCCTCCGCTGGATGGCGAGATCCGGCGCCGACCTACCGTGGGCTAGCGGGGTTTCCCCCTAACCAGGACAGTCCCACCAGCGGGGCACCGCCCCAGCCGGGACAAGCTCTAAGCTCCCGAGCGATCTCCCGAAATGTGGTAGTGTAGTGCATGTTAGTGTAAGTGTGTGTGTAAGGGGAGAGGATAGGACAAGAATGAAGAGGAAGGACAGATCGCGCGCGGTCCGTGGCCCGTTTGGTAAGGTACTGCTCCGACATTCGCCTGGTGTTGATCGGAGAAACCACGGAAAACTACCGATCAGAGCAGCCGGCCGCTAGAATTCTCCTCCAGACAGCGACTGAATTCGACCTAGCTGAAAAGCTAGTGTCGAAAATCCTGGCGCCATCAGGACTCGAACCTAGGACCTCCCGGTCAGAGGCGCTGCAGTGACATCAGTTGATGCACTGAGCTACCGCTCCCGGTAACATTTTTATTATAATATTTATTCTTAAATTCTGTTTACATAGCTAACGTTTGGCCTAGCTTACAAACTAGATACTTACAAACTAATCTAAATCTACTTTGTCTTACATCCTGACTTAATTTAACAACGAACATTATTTACATTATGTACAGCAAGCAGTACATACACATATAACACAAAAACATACGCTTATAAACATCATTTAAACCGCGACTGCACGAGTCATCCACAAACCATCCTTTCATCTCTCATCTGTATTGTTGTATTACAGCACAGCAACTGGAAAGCAGCCACTCATAAGGAGCCCTCATAAGGAGAAAGGGAAAGGGTTTTCCAATTTCTCTCTTGTGTACTTTGGAATTCACGAAAAATATCTATACGTTTTTATATTCAGTTTGCGATGGATAATTTATGTATAATTCGAGTATTTCGTTAGGTTTGATAAGTATTAATATAGCAAATCTCGTAAAAGGTCACACCATTAAAACGTTAACCCTCAGTAATATAAATACTAATTACTAATACTATATTATTGTAATGCATGTTGCTCATTAATCGTGTTCCGTTACATTACGGTATTAAATGCCACAATTTTTTCTTTGAATGAAAAGAAGACTTTCTTCGATATTATAACTAAAGTTCTGATTTTAATCACATAAAATAAGCGAAATATTCAAGCAATTATGATATAAAACTATAAATATGGCCTTATAAAAATAAAATATGACTTTACCGATGCTAATTTCAAAAAATTCTTGTTCATTTTTGTAGATATCCAATCAAAATTACTCCAGAACAAATTTTGAGTAAAGTACGAGTAATGTCTTCGTAACTAACTAGCACTTATTTTAAAAATGTATGTACGTGGCTAATAAAACTCAAAGATCAGAACAGCAAAATCTATCCAAACATTAAAAATTTATTTATACATACAAGAATTAAAAGCTTAAAATATTTTAACGTCCTATCAGACTTCAGATTTTGCAAAGTTCCACTGGATCACAAGATCTCTTTACAGATTTTCCATCTTGAAAACCGACGGTTGTCGCTGAGGAGAGTTTTGTTTCTGGAAATGCTCTTTGTCTTAAAATACTGCAACATTCCCGGAAATGTAACAAATTTTACACAATGTAGAATATCCAGAATTCCGCTGGTGAACATTTTGTAATTTGTTCCTCAATGTGTCAGTGACGATCTTGATCTACCTCATTCTGCACATGTTTAATTTTATGCAGGATGTCGCACCATTGACTACCATCTTCTTCCAGCCGTGTGATGACTTTTGACACTACTGAAGAGTTGACTTTGATTTTCGCTAAGTTTTCTATCAAGGTATCTGTAAGGTCATATACACAGCAACAGCAATTTCCAGCAATTACTTTAACTTCACGTAGTTTACAATTTAATATTTTCCGGTCAGTGCTGTAGAACTAGTCTCGAAAATTACAGACAAAACCTCGGAGCTTCATGCCATTGGAGGACTTAATCTTCACTATGTTCTACCATAGTGAGTATTATTTGACATTTCCGGGTTTGTAGGCCGTGGTCTAACGGAAACTTGTCCATACGTTTCGCCTGCAACTGTGGCAGGCATCCTCAGTGGCGTTGCTGGCGGGGGCGAAGTGTTCTGCCTGGCAGCACCGCGTTGATGTCAAATAATGTAGAAACCGGCCGTAGAAGCCTACATCATAGTGAGTATATTTTCGAACTGAATGGTGTGACCACGAGTACGATGTTCATGTCGGAAACCGTCTTTCACGGTTTCTAGAGCATTTTGTCGTTCCCGCGCAAGAGGGGGTTGCATCAGCTAACCGACTGGAGTGATTTGCAACTTGTCTTCATTTCAAATAAAGTTTTTTAGCATAATTTTGTTTATTTGAGGCAATATCATCTGAAGCATTCTCATGTGATGCACATTTTATTTTTTCTTGCACTCTATTCTTTAATATTGAACAAACGTATGAATTGATTACAAAAGTTGGCCAAAATATGACCTTTTACTAAAAATGTGTAAATATGACTTATATCCACAATAAAAAATACAGTTTCTACTCAAGAATACCTGGATTAGTGCATAAATTGTAATATTTACCCTAAAGTTCATGAAAGAAAAGATGACTTGTCATTAAAATCCGGATCCTAATTATTCATTCATGTCTAAGTGCTCTATAATTGTAATTATGGAAGTGTAAAGATATTTAAGTGGTTAGACGAAAGAACAAGCCTTAAGATTTGAGCCTCGCCAGAAATAAAGACATTGTTGTTATTATTATTATTATTATTATTATTATTATTATTATTATTATTATTATTATCATTGTTATTATTATTAAATCCCCAGAAAAAGATAAAGCCACTGTTCATAATCTGAATCGAATTCTTTGTATCTCGAGGGTGGTCTCCACAGAAAACCGTCTATCCGCCTGTCTCGTCTGGCTAGTAACACGATAAGAGTAACAGATGCTAGGATGCTCCACACGATCTTTGAATGTTGCGGGTAGTGATGTACAGTTTGGACGACTCCTCCAAGTGGAGCAGCTGGGCCACGCAGCACCTGTTTGGCGGTCACAGGGCGCATATGGTTAATACATTGCGCTTTAATTGCGAACGGAGCCGCCCCATTGTCGCAGGTCCTCGCAGCAACCCTCAACCCTCCCGCTCGGCGCTCGCCGCGCTCTCTGGAGAGTTGAATGAACGCGCTCGGCGGCCCCTCGCCCGCCGCCGCCGCGGCCCCCATCTGCTCGCCGCGCATCCTGCCTCCACCCCACCCCACCCCCACCCCACGCCCCGCTGCGACGCCCCTGCGCGCCCCGCGGACTACACACAGACAAGCTGCGGTCGCAAACTCTGGGGTCACCTTACTGCTGATGCGGCGATAGCCCGCATACGGGTTTAATGGGCCCTGGAGCGTGACGCGGCGCGGGCCAAGAGGCCGGCCTCTCGCAGCGCCCTGGGGGGTGGGGGGCGCGTCCTTGGCAACGCCGCAACCGGTTCCGTGCGCTTAACACGTCCTCACGTGCAGGTGCGACCGGCGGCTGTCACCGGCCCTCAGGCTCCGGCGACTTGTGTTAGTCGCTTCCGCGTCACGGGAGCTTTTGTAATGGGAAGCACGTTTTATCGACGAAGTAGTGGATTACAAGGGGTGTAAGGGAACAGAATGTTTGAGGTAAGTCAACTAAATTGCAATTTATATTTAGTGACGTCGCTGTAATGCTTTGAGGAAGAGCGGAATATAAGCTCCAAGTAAAGTATTAGCTCCTTTTTGAGCTGTTCCAATTTTTTTTCGACATTAGCTACGTAGCTCAGTCGAATCCAGGAGAATTTTAGAGGCCGGCTGCTCTCTTTCGGGTGGCTTCTCCGATCAACAGTAGGTGAATGCAGGGGCAGTACCCTAATAAACGGGCCACGGATCGCGCGCAATTTTTCCTTCTTCTTCCTTATCATATCCTCACCCCTCACTTACACAAACTTACACTCCCATGCACTAAACTATCACTTGTCGGAAGACCAGTCGAGAGCTTACAGTCAGGTGTCCCACTGGTGGAAGATACCTGGATGGGGAGAATCCCGCAAACCGACGGGTAGGTCAACGCCAGATACCCATCTGGTGGAAGATCACTGTCATCTCCCGCGATAATGGGGCTACACTTACGGGACTAATGACCTCAGCAGTTGATCTGACTGGATTCACAAATCATAAATCAATTAATCTCTTTCCTAATTCATTTGCTCAGTACAACTTGAACAGTGATTTCTTTGGTGAAATTTGAAGAATGTTACAAGTCCCTTCAGAAAAATAAAGGTCAACTGTCGAAAAAAAAGTTAAAAAATTATAATTTTCTGAATTCACAAACAATACATGAACAGATGTGACAATAAAACTCATGCTGCTCCATTAAAGTAAGACAAATTTAAAAGTGAATGGATTTATACACTTGCCAAGTAAATTAATCTAATTCTGTTTTTGCTTTATTCACTTTCGATTAGTGCCATTGCGTTTTACTTTAATTAGTTCAAGTATTTTATTTAGAATGTTGTGTGTCATTGACGACTGGCGTCCCCTCAAAGTGGGGGTTGCAGCTCAATCGAAGGGCGGAAATGTAATGTAGGTAAATTCATTTGTTTCTAATTACTTTGTTGTACAGGAAGTCGAAATAACTGCAAACTGTTTTAGTGGTTTTTAGAAGCGTCATAGTTTTCCGAACTTTGTACAATGTGGTTTAAACCTTTAAACATAACTAATCTTTAAGCATTCGCTCCGTTATGCGATGCATTACGTTTTAAACTAATCTTCGACTATGTCGACCAAGTCACCTAGGTATCTTCATATATATTTTCCTTCAATAGGGCACTAACAAAAAATATTTCGACATTTTCTACTAAATTGATTTTCTAATTCGAGGGAAATAAATATTTAACACTTCTAATCTTCTCTAACGTAAAGATAAAAATCACATTAAAATCCAAGCACAAATGCGGAAAAGATTGTGACTCCGTTTCGAAACATTTGTCAGTTTCGGTTAGCTGACGCAGGCAGCAGGAGCTTTGACGACAACAGCAACAACGAAACTAATCACAAAAAAGTAATTCAGTTCGAATTCTCACACGCAATCGTATGCGTAACGAATAAAATTACTGCTTAGAGAAAAATGCACCCAATTAGAATTGACTATCAACGGCTGATGAGAATCCAAACCGAAGGCTGATCATTTCGCCAAACATGGTAAACAATCCACTCAATATTGTCAAAAATTGGTCGAACTTGTGGTCCTTTAATAATGCGCATATTAATGAATGAATATGCCTTGTATTAGGCAAGGCAGAAACCTGAGATTCTCCGAGTCCCCCCAGAGCATCCGGGACGAGATCCTAGCACTCCACGTGGACAGCTTGCGCCGTTTTCTGTGCCATCTCACTAAAACGCGCGGTTAATAATTGCCTACTTGCATAAGGATGGGCATGAAGCCGGGAGGCACATGATAACGCGATGTTAAATCCACACGTGCGTGACGTGGCACATAGGTGCTTGGCCTGTTTTGCAACGAGATGCTAGAGCCAGTGCTCGTGATTTCAAAATGATTTCATACATCGATATTGCTCCAATATCTGGATTACTGAAAGGCATTACATCGAAAATATATATGTGTAACAATAAAGAGTATTTTACGATTACCTCGGTGATGTGCAACGTGCAACGTTAGCACGAGCCGCTACTAGTACGTGTGTGAATGGGAGAGAGACAAAGAGAGAAAGAGAGACATATTGAGAGAGAGAGAGAGAGAGAGAGAGAGAGACAAAGAGAGACATATTGAGAGAAAGAAAGAAAGACAGAAAGAGATTGAGAGGGAGATTGGGAGAGATAGAGATTGAGAGAGAGATAGAGAAAGATTGAGGGAGAAAGAGGACCAGGACTACAGCCAATGTATTGCATGAAATAGAGTAATGTTTATTGAATTCCACACATAATAACTTACCAATATCCGATATCATAGTTACAGCTAGAATAACACAAAATTATAATCCGATGAATAGAACAAATCTTTCAAGAAAATATCCCGTTCTCCCAAATGGGGCGCAAAATATGTTCTTCCACATTTTTCGCGATGTTCGCGCTCGCGCGCGCGGCGGGCGACCGAATTATGTCGTAAAACGCACAAAGCAGAGGCGTCGGCGCGTGGCGTGAGGGGGGGAGGGCGGGGTGGGGCGCTGGGAAAAGGAAGGCGCCTTCGCCGTGCTCGCGCGAGGGGGCGGGGGCGGGGCCGCGGCGGCGGCGGCGGCGGCGGCGGCGGCGGCGGCGGCGGCGGCGGCGGCGGCGGCGGCGGCGGCGGCGGCGTCAGCGGGCGACGAGCTCCATTAGCTCCGCGCGCGCCGCACGTGGCTCCGCACGTGGCGCGGCACGCGACGCGAGTTAAGCGCACGTGCACGCGCCGCGGGCTGCTCCTTGCCAGCCTGAGCCGGGGGCGGTGGACGACGCCCACCGGGCAGAGGGGGGGGGGGAGCCAATTGCCCGAATAGGGAACACATTGATAGATTGATAAGAATCTATACCTTCGTATCTTGGGGATTATCTTACTGCTGTGGATGTTGGGAAGGGGAGTGTTTGCGGGGGTGGAGATGGAGACGGCGGAGGCGAGGGTGGGGAGGAGCGGCGGCGGGGCCAGAGGTGGAGGTGGGTGGAGATTGGGATGGGGCGGAGGCGGAGGGCGGAGGCGGAGGGCGGGGGCAGAGGGCGGAGGGTGGAGGCGGAGGCGGAGGCTGTGGCGGGGCCGGAGGTGGAGGTGGGCGGAGGCGGTGGGGGGGGGGGGGGGGTGGAGGGTGGAGGTGGAGTGTGGAGGCGGAGGGTGGAGGCGGAGGATGGAGGCGGAGGGCGGACGGCGGAGGGCGGAGAGCGGAGGGCGGAGGCGGAGGGCGGAGGCGGAGGTGGGAGGCGGAGATGGGAGGCGGAGGCGGGTGCGGAGGCGGTGGGCGGAGGTGGTGGGCGGAGGCGGTGGGCGGAGGCGGTGGGCGGAGGCGGTGGGCGGAGGCTGTGGGCGGAGGCTGTGGGCGGAGGCGGTGGGCGGAGGCGGTGGGTGGAGGCAGTGGGCGGAGGCGGTGGGCGGTGGCGGGGAGCGGAGGCGGGGCAGGGGTGGAGCGAAAGCGGAGGCGAGGCGGAGACGGAGGTGGGGGTGGGGGCGACTGCGGCAGGGGAGGGGGTGGGGGAGGGCGCGGCCGCCCCGCTGTTTTCGCAGGGCGGCGTTGTAGCTTTGTGGGCGGCCACCCGTCCGACCCACGCCAGCACTCATCGGAGGGGAAGTGCTGATCTGTTACTTTTACGTAAGAGGTTTCCGCTGTTACGATTCATTGCATTAAGTAAAATGCAAGCAAGAACGATAGCAATCATTTCAGAGGGAATGATAAACAGATGGGAGATCGATGTATTAAACTGACAAACCTTGCCGTGTTGGGTTATGGGTTGGCTAAGGTCTCATTCACAATGCAAACTTAAACGTAAAATAATTCCGTAAACTTAGCAGTAAAACCTACACGTAAAAACAAGCATTTACAATGATGTACTTAAGCTGGAACGTAAGTTTTGCCTGAACCAATCAGATTTCAACGTATTGAAGCTTGATTGATTCGTTTCTAGCGCCGTCTTTTCACGACGGTTTCTCGCTTTTTCTCCGATTTTCCCATCTACTTGTCTTTATATATAAATGCAAGTAGTTGGTGTCTTAGTGCACGCATTTCCTTTATTTTATAAACAAGGATTATGTTGTACCAAATTCACGAGTAATTCATAGAATGTAATTATTTTATTCGCCACGTCAAGTTAAAGTCGCAAGAAAAATGGCCCAAATTCTTACTTTGAATTCACTACTCGTATCAAAACCGTTCGCAAATTAGTTCACATGACATAACCACAAACCTGAACACAATCTGAAATACACCATGTTTGTTTCTTTCATACTGCTCTCCGGTCTTCGGTAGTATTTCGACGTAAACGTAACGTAAAAGTTTGGTGCTTGTGAACTCTTTAAGTTTACGGCTTTACGTCTACGGTTACGTCAAGGCATTGTCAATGGTCTCGCTTCATTACTCAATTTCTAGGTTTTGCGGCAACGTTACATTTACGTTTAGGTTTGCATTGTGAATGAGGCCTAAGAGATTTCAAGTTTTACACGCAGATACTTGCTCTGGATTTAGCGAATGTAGTGAAAAACAATGTGTACATAGCTTCTGCACTAAATGATTTACTACCACGATTTTCCCCTTCTCACAGCCGAAGCCACAATGTGCAACTAACCAGTCTGTCATCTAAAGACTTTAGATTCGGAGATAGGTATTCATAGACTAAAGTAAAGGTAAGCTGAATATATCAGTTGTGACTGTCACTGTTCGTACCAAAGGTGTCTTTCACGACCCGCTCTTACAAAATAGTTCAGAAATTTTCATTCTGACCGCATTAGGCATTTAATGTCCGGTCAGCATTACAGGAATCACGGTTATACAGATTTGCAGGTGGCCGCCAAATACTGGTATATCTCCCAGGCGGCAGACTTCTACAACACAGGGCTGCAAATGTTGATCCCTCGGTATGACAAATGTATCAATTCTGGTAGTGATTATGGGAAAGAATTGTGCAACATGTGCTGATATTTTCAATGAAATTGTATTTATTTCTCTTGACCTCATAGGGTAATATATTTTGTGGATGCTCCTTGTATTTCAGTCAAATAGTTTATTATCAAATGGTTGTTTCCAGACATTTCTATCCGAGGCTAAAAATTGGAAAAGTTTGAATTTTTTATTAAATTAAAAAGTATAATTGCAAGGAAAACCGTTTTTCTTACTTGAATATCTGCTCATAAACATAATATTAAACCATATTTAAATGTTTTAAAACATTAAAAATGTTATAAAACATTACAAATATGTCTCATTGTGTACTTTGTCTTGACTTACTGTGAGCCATGTGAGGTTCACAGAGTGACAAAAACATATTCAAATAAAAATTCGTATCTTCAAAACGTGATAACTTTTTAAAATTTGCAAATTTGCAAATTCGAATTTCTCGCACTTTTTTTCTAGAATATTGCAGGAGTTGTGAACCATGTTACCATGCGACGATAGAACGCCGCGACTTGACGGTTTGAAATTCTCAGGAGCACTTCCCGTTGTTTTGTGGTGTCTTCTTAAAACCTAGAGTTTGAGAGGAGGTTGATCAATTTTTGTGGTGTTCAGTAGTTTAGTTCAGTATTTTTTGTGCTTCTTGTCAAGTCTTCGGCCAAGATTTTATTGCACTGACACTAATGGAATTTTGTTATCTCGATGGCATTCACCAGAGAGGACTTAAAAATACTGAACTGCAAATAACATTTTTTTGAACAGTTTTGAACGAACGCGCTAAGCATTCTTATACATACATAACTACCTCAGTGCTTTCTGCTGGAGTAGTCCATAATATCATACGATCCTAATTGTTGGTCTCCAAAACACGACTCGCAATAGGCGATAAGACTCAGAATGAAGATATTAAATGTGAAGAACGTCACGAACACGACTCGTCACTTTGGAATTAAGGAAAACATGTTTATAAAACACTCCACTTCTGCTAGTAGTAAAGGCAATTTGTCACTTGGTAGTGAAAGCAGTTGAAAAGAACCGTCGGAAGTGAAGTGGGCGGGGTGGGCGCGCGCTAAGAACGCAATCGGAGGCATCGGGAGGCAAAGCTGGCGCGCGGGAATCGGCACCTCCAGAGGCCTCGCCCCCGAGCGCCCTTCCGAGCCCGCCCTTCACCCCCTCCGCCACCGAGCGCCGCCCCCACTGCAGGCGAAGGCGGGGGCGGAGGCGAGGGTGGAGGCGGGGACCGAGGCGGAGGCGGTGGTGCAGGCAGATGCGGTGGCGGTGACGGTGCCGGTGATGGAGAGGAGTAGCAGCGGGGACGGAGGCGGTGGCGGTGACGGAGAGTGGTAGAAACGTGGGTGGAGGCGGTTGCAGGGCCTGGGTGTAGGAGGAGTGGTGGGCGTGGGCGGAGGCGGGGGTGTAGGTGGCTGAGGTGGGGTCATGGCGGGGTGCGGGGAGTGATCTGGGCGGAGGCAGGGTGGACGTGGAGGTGAGTGCGGAGCGTGGCGGAGGCTGTGGAATGGCAGGCGGGGGCCGGAGCGGGGCGTGGGCAGGCCGGCGTCTGGGCGCAGACGGAGGGGAGGGAGAGGTGGAAGCAGGGGCGGAGGCGGAGCGGAGGGGTGGGTGGAGTCGTGGGCGGAGGTGGGGGCGGGGGCGGAGACGGGGCGGATGTGTGGGGGGAGCCGTGGGCGCAGACGGAGGGGAGGGGGAGATGGAAGCCGGGGCGGAGGGGAAGCGTGGATGGAGGCGTGGGCGGAGGTGTTGGCGTGGGCGGTGTGGTGGGCGTGGGCGGAAGTGTGGGCGGAAGAGTGGGCGGCGGCGGCGGTAGCGGATGGGGGCGGGGGCGAGGTTGAGGCGGAGCGGAGGCGTGGGCGGGGGGGGGGGCGGGGGCGGAGACGGGGCGAATGTGTGAGTGGAGGCGTGGGCGCAGGCGAAGGGGAGGTGGAGGTGGAAGGGGGCGGAGCGGAGGCGTGGACGGAGGTGAGGGCGTGGGCGGGGTGGTGGGCGTGGGCGGAAGTGTGGGTGGAGGAGTGGGCGGCGGCGGGAGTGAATGTGGGCGGGGGCGAGGCTGGGGCGGGGTGGCGGGCGAAGGCGCCGAGATGGATGAGCCGCGCTCCACCTGGCGGCGCAGCTGGTGCAATCTCGCGGCGTCGCTGGAGGCGCGGCGTCGCGGCGCCATCAATTACGGGCGTCCGCCGGGAGTCGCCGGCGCCGCCGCATCTGCGACCTTCGCGACCCAGCAGGCGGCCACTCCTGTCGCATTGGCTTCGCTCTCCCTTCGCCCTCATCGTTTTTCACTTTTTCTCCGCCGCCGCCGCCACCTCACGTAGTTCACTTGTCGCTGCAGCATCTCCAGCCCCGCGGGGGGCCAATTTTACTCTGGCCTTAGAGCTAGGTCGAATTCAGCCGCAGTCTGGACGTGAATTCTAGCGGTCGGCTGTTATGATGCGAAGTTTTTCGTGGTTTCTCCCATCAGGAGCAGGCGGACGTCTAAGCAGCACCTCGATAGTCGGGTTACGGACCGCGCGCCGTCAGGCCTTTCCTCATCGCTGTCTCCTTTCCTCGCACTTCCATCCGTTAACACACATGTCGGATTGAGAGCTTAGAGCTGGCCCGGGTCGGTGCGGCATGTGAGAAATCACGCAAGTCAGCATGTAGGTTGGCGCCGAATCTCACACCTGACACCCCCACTTCACGGCTGCACTCCTCTCACCGGACTTCTGGCCAACCCAGTTGATGCTCTCGGACGCCCTAAATTCTCATTCACTCACTTCTCTTTTTCTCTCTCTCACTCTTTTGCAACTCCCTTTACTCTTTTGTACGAATCCTAATGTTTACATTCTTTATTCTTCTTCGGTTTCAACTGCTTTGCATTATCATATGCTTCACTTTATATGTTTCCTTGGGAAACGTCTTGAAATTGTTACACAGAAAGCGTCGGTCTCGTATTATCTGCCACTCCACTTCCCGAACACATAAAGCGATTCTGGACTGAAGCCAATATTTCATATTGAAAGTTTATCGGTTTTTGGATTCTACGTGATGGAAGCTGCTTTATATTCAGTGATATTTCCATATTCGCAAATCTTAGGGTTGTTTCTACACACATGTTACCTTTTATTATCCAACGTCTGAAAATAAGACGAAAGAAATCTTGTTTTGATCTAATGGACAGACGCAAACTCTGTAAGATTTCAAAGAGATTTTACATCTATTCTTACTAGTGTTAGACTTAAGGATTCTGTGCCCTAATTTTTAACAGTTTGATTTTTTGTGTCAAAATATTGTTTAAAAATATTATCGCCTTCCATTGTCCCTACTATGGTAAAAGGAAAGCTTTATTGTCGGAAAGTCATTGTATTTTTTAATGTTTTCACGCCCTGACAAGAATATCTGTTAAAATGGAGTTGTCAGCATTTTATCGCATATTTTTTATTTCACATCAACGAAATGTATATTCTGTTGGTATAAACATTCAGTAAATTATTAAAAACAACAACAATAAAATATACACCTACTATGGAGTAGTTACATAATCACTTTAATTAGTGATGTGGTAGTGTATTGGCAATACCAAGATATCGTGTTCACTTTGCTCTAGTAAGTCGACTTATAAATGGTTTGGATGTTTACTTATTTCATTTTGCCAGTGTTTTGCCATGATGTCCGTTAAAATTGAGATGTTTAGGACTTTATAGTCTTTCATTAGTAACGAACCACGGTGCACCGCAAGACTTTTATAAAGTTAAATAAACGATGGATCCTTAAAAAATTTAATTTAATTTCAATTTAAAAAAAATGAGTAGTTTAACGTAATTTTTGTATTCAGTTGAAATTGCAAATTCGAATTGGCACCTCTTCATTTGCTAGTCTTTCACGAAATATCAAATTGCAATACGAGAAAGGCAACGCACTGCTGCGACCAGACGACAGTTTGAAATTCCTAGAATTCCTTCTCATTGTTGGGAGAGGTTATGGCTGTATGAAAGTTTTAACTGCAGAATTTGTGTTCATGTATTGCCTTTAAAAGAAGTAGTTTTCGCACATAATATTTTACGTTTTGTAATGAGTTTTTTAAGTGATGACTGAGACGTGTTAGTATGGACACAAATTGCGACATTACAATATTACGTAGCCGTTACTAAGTGCGAGAAAGCACACGCTGTTGTGGTGCCATTCGTTTTGTTTTTGATTATTTGTTTTCCATATAAAATGGCTGCCCAAGAACAATAAAAGGCATTTGACCGCTATAGCGTCGAGGTTTTTTATCTGTTAATGATGTTAACTTTAAGGCACTGTTTTTCTTAATGAATATATATAACCATACGGTAATGAATGTAAATAATGACAATGATTTTAATGGAAATAATGAAAATACGTAGAAGAATTGGAAGGTTCTCTGTGGCACACCACGGATGTGTGGATTTCTGACAGCGGTCGTAGTTGCTTCATTTGAGAAAGGGGATTCTTTAGATATGTTTGGATGAGAATAGGGTGCAGTGACAATAATTATACCTTGTATAGAAGTCCCTGAGACCAAATTCTATTCAAAGCTTGTTGAATGTCTAGTAGAGCGGGAGAACAAATATATATCTTCCTAACTAGACATTGGAATATCATATTCGATTTCGTAAGTTTGTCCAATGTGCTTCTCGGAAACTATTGAAAATTAGGGAGTATTTTTCTAGATTGGGGGTAATGTAAGATGCCGTAATATGTGATTTTCAAGCATTTTTGGCTATAACAATATTAGACTTTTAAATCTATAGTGAGTATGTCGAAGAATTGGATTAAATATTGAAGTTATAATTGCAAAGCCATTCTTTGTTATATCCGTAGGAATTTTGGAGACTTTCTGTCCAAGTGGCTTTTTATATTGTATGAATTCGATACTGTATTGCGTCTTCAGTATCGTCTATTTTAGGACAATACAGACCTCAAGAATGGTGTGTTCCTCTGTGACGATAAAAATACTTGACGATCAATGCCTACAAATTTTAACTTCCTGCTGGAGAAGACACATCTACATAAATAAAAAAAATATGAAGTATTGATTGAGTACGAAACATTGTCAAATACAGTCGTTCTTTACTGAAAAATGCTGGGTAACAATGGCATGGGTACATGTCATTTGTAATTAATATGCTATTCATAAACATTATTCTTGAAGGGCAACATTGAAGACTTGAAGTGTCTTTCAACAAGGCAGTTTGATTTGTGAATATTGCCGCCATCAACTACTAAAACTGTAAACTAGGAAGAGCCGTAGGGGAGCGAAATGACGATGTAAAAAGAGAAGGGCTGTGGATATCGCAAGAAGAGGAAATTGCCCATTTGAGCTGTGCGTCTCCCTGCGAGCGGCAGACGGACCCTGGCGGCTCGCGCAGAGCTGAAGGCGCCCTGCGGCCCATGGGCGCAAGGTCCAAGGGCCCGGGAGGCTCCCCCGCCGCCGCCGCCGCCGCAACGTCTCCTCGGGGGGCCCTCTCGTCCCCCTGCCCCGCGATTTGGTGGCGGCCGAGGGGCGGGCGCCGGGCCGCTTATCTGCGATGAGTGCGGCGAGAGATCGAATTAATATTGCGCGGGCGGCGCGGGCGGCGCGGGCGGCGCGGGCGGCGCGGGCGGCGCGGGCGGCGCGGGCGGCGCGGACGGCGAGGGCGGCGTGGGCGGTGAGGGCGAGGGTGGCGGGCGGGGGCGGGGCGGGACGGCGCGGGCGGGGTGGCGCGGGCGGTGAGGGCAGGGTTGGCGGGCGGGGTGGCGGGCGGGGTGGCGGGCGGGGCGGCGGGGGCGGGGCGGCGCGGGCGGGGTGGCGCGGGCGGCGCGGGCGGCGAGGGCGGCGAGGGTGGCGCGGGCGGCGCGGACGGTGCGGGCGGCGAGGGCGGCGAGGGCGGCGAGGGCGGCGAGGGCGGCGAGGGCGGCGAGGGCGGCGAGGGCGGCGAGGGCGGCGAGGGCGGCGAGGGCGGCGCGGAGGGGCGACGGAGGGGCGACGGAGGCGGAGGGCTCAGTCTGTCGCTTTGGCGTCTGCTCTCCAGAACTGTACGGACTGGGAATCTTTGAAATAAGCGGTCGCTGTGATTCGGACGGTTTGCGCACGTCAGGGGGACTTCTCGTGACCAAATGTTTGTTCCTCACTTGTCGTCGTGTCTGAGCTCGTTTTGTTTTCATATCATTTTTCAGTTGACATTCAAGACACATTTCGCATATGAGTATTAGAGTGCAGGGGCAGATCATGTAGAAGAACAGTAAAAATAATGTTTGTAATATCAATATACAGATGCATATGTAGAATACTCTTAAAGCATTAAATTAAGACGAAAGACGATGAAAAATAGATCAGGATACATCACAGGCGTTAATATATAAGAAGCAAGAAGTTATCTTGATTTTTACTTTACTTTTACATCATTCACGATTAACATCTTTGAAAATTTGAAGTCATACTTATTAATGCAATTATGACATTTTAAGAAGAATTGTTTGGAAATTTTTCTGAAAAAATGTATTCTAATTAAATAATATTCATGGAAAATTTAAGAAGAATATTCATGCATCGAGATAATTAAGCAATTCTACCCGTTAAATTGTTCACGTTAACCAAGAAGACATTGTCTTCTTGGAAAATTCGCGTTATAGGCAAACACAGTTGTACTAGTTCATTTAAACAAAATGCACAATAAAGAGAATATAAATTTACAGTAATTATTGACTTTAACATGGGTCTTGAAATAATCGTTTATTACTTCTGGAATTTATGACAGATGTTTTGTCGAAGAGAATGCGTTGCTAGATTTGCAACGTATTTCTCAAATTTATTTTCAATATGTTTCTTAAGTAGTTATGCATCGAAGAAATACTTTCGAAAATAAGCTTTCTTATGTTTTTTTTTACGAAACAGTAATATTTATCTCGTTTTTCTCTGAAATGAACCTTACTGCAAAATGCTTTCTTGAACAAATTTTGAAAGGAAAGCGCGCGTTGCGAAAGATAGAAAAGTTCGGAATCGCCATCCGCAGCGCTTTCGTCAGGGGCTGCTGCTGGCGAGGCGCAAGTCTCCCGACTGCATCGCGCGGACAGTTTTCCCTCATCACCGCTTCCCAGCTAATCCCTTTCACTTTTCGTTTCCTGAGAAGACATCTGAAGTTTCGGAAGGAGTAACATTTTTTGTTAAGTTTCCACTAATAAATAGCGCAAATAGATGTTCTCGCACAAGTCCAGTAAAAGTCTCGAACATAGGTGAACATGACAAAATCTTCGGAATTGTGTGTGACAAGTCAGCGAGGTAAGAAGATGTTTATGATAGGAGATTTTAAGTTTTGTTTATCCAAACTTTTAAGCGATGGTTTTCAACGTTTGCAGTTCTCTAAAATGACAAGCAATGTTTCTCGAAAACAAAAAGAAGAGGATCAATTGTAATCGATCAATGTGGTTCCAAGCTTACCACGATAAACGTAGAAATCAATCCTTACACTAAGAAGGAAAACGAAACGGAATGGTGTGGAACTATGCCTTTTGGGGAGGTAGGTAGACGGCTTAGGAGAAGTTGACCGCGGGATGCAGTCGGGATACGCCCGGGCAGACGGCGCTCTCGTCGCCAGGGCACCTGAGCGCTCCTCCTCCCTCCCTCAACCCTCCCCCTCTCCCCCCAACCCCCCCAGGAAGGAAGAGCGGGCATAAAACTCTTGGACTCCTCCTCTGCTTCCATTTATTCTTCCTAATTCCTTTTTTCTCCTCCAGCCACAAAAAGAAAAAGGCGCACAATAAAAATCGCAGTTCTTTTCATTATGCGTTATTATTTAGTATTCTCCGGCAGGCCAAGTACCGAATTATGCAAATCACCGGGAAGAGAGAAATACAAAAATACGGAGTCTCTCGCCAGACACACATTCCTTTGTTCGACTTTATTAAAAAAAGAATCACCGTATTTTTCGAGTAGAAATGTGGCGGGAGCGCGGCGGTAAGGCACGGAACAGGAAAGGGAGCCCGGGGGCGGGGCGGGCACGACGAAGGAAAAGAAGCCAAGAAAAAAAATCTGCAAGTCTGCAAATTTGAATATGATTGCATAATACGGAATGTAAGGAAGGGTAAGGTTTGCATGTAGGCCAAACAGACGCCACAATTCACCGAACCTTCACATCCGCCGCCCGCTACGTGAAATATTTCCATAACCTTCGCTCCTATTCTTCTTCCGGAGCGCGGCCATTTTTGCATATTACTATCGTGCGCAATAAAAACGCGCGGGATCCAAAGAAAAGAGCGCGAGTGTTTTTGTAGCTGGCAGCCCACAGCCTGCGCCCGGCGCCCCGCCCCCCGCCCTGCCCCCGCCGTGCCCCCGCCGTGCCCCGCCCCCCGCCCGGCGAGTCAGATGGTGAGGGCAAACACACTGGGAAGAGGGTTTGCAGATCGGGCAGGGAACTACAATTCCAGGAGAATAGGGTCGGCACTTGTAAAGCGGAGGAGCATTTCCAAGGAAAGGGTCAACATATTCAGGGTAATATTCGATAATTTCTATAGTTACAATATTATATTACAGAAGTTATATTATATTAAAGAAGATATATATATATATATATATATATATATATATTATAGATAATATATTATATTATTATAATATATTATATATTATAGATAATATATTATATTATTATAATATATTATATATTATAGAAGTTATATTATATTATAATAGTTATAATATTATATTACAACGATATTATAGAAGTCATAATTAAATACGTAATATTTATAAATATTCACAAAATATTAAACAATTTTAATGCTCTGCCAAAACCTTGCAAGCAACCATTACGCCGAACATTACGAGCAGAGATGATCTCGCGACATTACTTATCTATCGTTTCAGAAGACTTCGGCTTTCTTGCTTCAAAGTTCTTTGTGATGACAAACAACACACACAGGTTGACTGACCAGGCAACGCACAGCTCATCGGGCACCTTAGCAAACAGCGTGCTTTGAGGGCGGGAGTGAAGTGATTGCAAGTATTTTTTTGGCAGTGAATTCGCGATGACTAACTGAGAACTGCCTCCGTCCACTCTTCCCCCCTGCCCGTTCACATTTCAGTTCCCGGCGTACTTGAACGGACGTAGACTGCACAAGATGAATAGTATAACTAGCGAACAGAAATCATATGATTATTGACGATCTTTTATAATATTCGATTTATAAGTTTAAGTTAACACGAAAGTGCCTGGGGTAAATAAAGATAGGAGAAACAATTTGCCGAATATTTTGAATTATGGAAGTTGGGACTTGTCAAGGTTTCACCGTATTCAAGTGATCGCGAAGAATGATGCTAGTGATATAGTGAACTGATTGATGCAAATGATGAAGTGAAGTGAATTTTTTAAGTGTGTAGTGTTAAATATTGGTGAAAATGATACAAATGAATAATAATGTAAAATTCTGTAGCTCAAGAAAACGTGTGCAAATTATACCTTTCCCTCGTACGTCATATAAAGTTTTCTACGAATTTTGATGAAATAAATCAAAATAAAGGGCTATAAAATTCATTTCACTACCCTTAAGATATACATGACATTTTGCTACATTGTAGAAACTGAGGGTATTTTCCTAGTCAAACGAACTCAAAAGATTAATGAAAAAAGTCTTTACGTCTTTAGGTACTGAGACGTACCGAAATATTTATATTGTCAATTTGCCCGACTATAATATCTCGATAACTCTACATTGATAGATATACATGCAATATTAATTCACAAATTCTCAGAAATAGATAATTATTTTGGAATGTTTTCCTACAGATAACACTAAACATGAACGTGAACAGAATGGTAATTAATCATCAAATACAATTCCTATAACCTTTCTAAAATGAACTATCTCGACAAGTTTCCATATTGAACCAATGAAAATATGTGTACTAATTCCTTTGTTTAAAAGAAATAAATAAATGAAAATTGAACAAAAAACAACATGAAATTAAATTATGATTTGACATCAAATTTACACATTCAATGAAAGGATTTTATCTCCCTTTATAATATAAATAATATTACTGTTTTAATCACGAGTCTATAATATTAATGTACGTATATTGCTTATCTTTCTTCTCGGTTGTACATTCTTACAAGATCAAGCACACATCTCCTTCGCATCTTGAGGAGTTCAGTGCCAAATTTGACTTCTTGAACCCAATTCTTGTTTTCACACACGTATTTGCGAAATTATAAACATTAACTTTTATAATTCTAAACTGACCCTTCCGTGTAAATGTTTCAATTCCTTTCAAAAATATTCCATTCTCATTAGCAACCTACACAGTTTCATTTCCAACCATCCCATTACACATACTACGAAAATCCTTTCACAGATGTATTATGTAGTCAAAATGTCTTCTGTTGACTTCACAATTCCAAAAGCAAAGCCTCCTTCATCTATCCATATATCTAAGCCGACCAAAGCCAATTAATACCCAACACAAACATGTAATATGATACAGTATTATCGTAACTGAGAAGTGTTCAAAATTTAATAAAATTAACATTCATATCTTCATACTTTGGTGTACCCCACCCCTTTTAACCATGTCTCCTTCTTAACTAGAAAAAGTATATTGCTCAGGTTCACTTCTCAAAAGAACTTGGGACAACCTTAAAATTCACACAGCCACACACGATGGGCGCCACTTTTGGGTCTCCCCGACCACTCCCTCTCTCTCTGTCTCTGTCTGTCTGTCTGTCTGTCTGTCTCTCTCTCTCTTTCTCCGTCTTGTACATTCATACTACTATTATAACATGGAGAATCCTTAACGACCATAAATAATCGACCTGAATTCAGGTTTAAAGGGATTGGGCAGTAGGAGAAAATAATTTTCACTACTTGGTTGTTTTCTACGTAGCGGAAAATATATTTCCATCATTAGCGCTGGCAAGTACCAGAAGAGGGGAAAAAAGCTTCATGTTCTTGAAAGCGAGACGCCTTATGGGATATGTCCCACTTATGTTCGTCACATCCGGAAGGGCAAGCGGGCGAGTCTCAGGGTGAAATGAGGAGGTCTTTTAACTAAATACTTAATGAATTAAAATAATCTCAATCAGAGAAAAACAAACAGAAAATTATTTTTTTGGTTTTACGAAGGAAATTTAAATAATACATATTGTCTTTGACATAAAACTTGAAGTCTTGATTTGTCAACAATTCGAAAATAATCTTTGTTTCATCAAGCTATTATAAATAAATTTAATAAAAGTAATCCATTTTTATATCTAATTAGTGGTAATGTAATGTTTAGAATAGTTATTTATGCACCCAAAGGGTTTTAAGAATTCCAATGATGGAACGGTTACAAACATCCCGAGGGCCTTTGGTCTGAGGGATTTTTGTCGCCCGAGATCATTAGTGCCAGTTAACGCCCCCATGCTACATACATTTTACCTTTTACTTTCTATCAATAATTCCGATTTACTTACTTTCTTATTAACTAGAGGTCAACTTTACTCACTTTGTCTTTTCATATTTCCCTCCCATAATTCCCTCTCGCAGTTCTACCCATAAGAGAGCATGTAGCATCATTCAACCGTTTTGATGTTTTCCTCATATCCACGAACCGCTCTTCACAAAAACAGTTATGCAGTGTATCGAGTGCCGTAACGATAGGAATAACAAGCAAAACGTATCAGTAAAAAAGTAATTTAATGTCTACAGGAACAAGGATATCCAATTTTTCGTTTCCAGGGTCCAACAATTCGAGTTTTTCTTCCGAAAAATTACTTTTTTCCAGCGCACGATTATAATATTTTTTCTTATTATGAAAAAAGATGGGAAATAATTTTTAAAGATGTCTGTATTTCACGTAAAAATACGCGAAAGCTACTCATCTTTTCGAAAAATTGTACGTAACCATATTTAAAAATCTAACTTCAGTCCTCTGAAAAACATTCCAAATAATTGCCATTTCCCAACATTCTTTTCGTGATTTCCTCAAAAATGCGATCTCCACCATTAGTGATCCTCATTTACTATATCCTAGAAAAACATTAATGAAGATTTTTAGCAAGTTTTGAAAGATTTTAGATAAATATTGTTCTTACTCCGTGTAATGTACCCCCAACAATCAAAATATTTGTTTCTAACTCACAGAGCTTAAGTTTCGGTCAGGTCGTTGCGGGAATTTCAATTTTGGAGAAAATCTTCTGAGCTATTTAAGCTCAAGAATTGCTCGCACACGGGCAGAGAGACGAACGGACAGCAATATAGACGACATAGTCAGTCGCTTCGCCGACTTCCAATTTTTCGACTTCAAGCACTCACAAAATATTTATTCTAACAACAAAACGTTCGAGAAGAAGTACTAATAAGTAATTTCCTACGAATAGGAAATGGTTTTCCCGGTTTTCGGTTTTCGGTATCGGGATCTCACAATACAAAATTCTGACGAAAAATCGCCGTTCTTTGCCGCAGCACTTACAATAGTTACAATACAGCAATACAGCAATGCAGCAATATAATACCATACACAATACGAGTATTCGAGAAAGCAACTAGTGATGCTACAGATTGGAATCCACTTTCTCGCACTTGTTCGTTCTCTTAAGTTCTTTAGTCAGGGCTAACTTTTTGGTATGCCCCCCTTCTCCTGGTTGATACCTACGGCACCGAAAAGAAATTTAATCTCATTTTCTCAATTTTTGGTTTCCTAATAGTAGAATTGAAATGACTTCAAGAATATTATAAAAGAGTAAAACGTGATCCTATAAGCAAAGTTTTACATAAAAATGAGGTATCCGTATTGAAAAAATTTGCTTGAACTTTTCAGATAGTTTGAGCTTGTTTTCCCAGAAAACTTTGCAATATCCAGAAACTTCATCAAAAATCATTTGAAGCACTAGTTCTTACAGTATATAAACTAGCAGCTACTACAGCACGAACTTTCTCGCCTTAGTAACGGCTAGGCGGCAGGAAACTTAAACCGTTTTCCATAACCCCGCGGATCGAAAGCTGCTTCCGCGTTGTCCTTTTGCATTGCTGCGCTGAGACTTCGAAGTTCGAGTGGAGCGGCGAGCGCGCTTCACTTCGCGCAGAAACAAATTAGAATTTCTGTTTTCGCTGTCAAGCCGGAACGTCTCCGCTCTTGCGAGAGTGATGGAAAGCTAAACGTGAGATCGAGTTTGAATTAGTCGCTGGCCGCGTCGGAGAATTAAATCGCCATTATGTGCGTCTGTTCACAGAAAACACGTCCCTTCCAGACTATTATCACTCGCATTTAAAACTCGTGTTTTCACTTTACTTCGTAAATATCAGTCACAAAACTGGAAGCAACTTAACAGCTATAGATCAAAATATTACTAGAAATTATTTACTTTCTGGAATTACTACATATCTAGTTAATTGAAAATAATGTAACGCTACTGCAAAAACCGACAATAAAACAAATCGCATTTTAGGTCCTGGTTGTTGTTTCCATCTGCTGTAGTAGTTATTCCCGATTGTATAGTGAATGTGTTCATCCCGGGAGGTAGCGGTTTTCCTCTGCTGCTAATCCCATTCCAACCCCGACATTCGCCTAGTGTTGATCGCGCAAAACAGTACAAACTGTCGGTCAGAGCAGCCGTCCACTAATTTTTTCCTCTAGGTAGAGACTGAAATAAGGGAAATTTTAAAACAATTATTTTTTTAAAAAAATCTCTAATTTTTTTCTTTAAAGTTTCTCCTCGTGTGTAGTAAAATATGATAAAAATTGGTGCTGGTTCCATTTTCGGCAATTTCTCTGCATTTTCGAAATTGCAAAAAGTAACAACATTGCAGAAGTTTAATATGGATTATAGAGAATTTTTCCTAAAATGTGGAATTGTTTGTTAAAAACTAGTAGTTTTCACGGAGTTTCTGCTTGAAGCTTGCAATTTACAATCAAATTCAAAAACTGCTATAGATAGAGTAAAGGATCCTTAAAAATGGCCCAACTCTCGTTTTCGTCGAGATTTCTGAATTTTCCATAGTTGTAAAAGTTGTAAATAATACGATAAAGAATGTTTTGTTGTAGCACAAGTAGTTGGAATGAATGAATTAAATAATTAATGAAATAAGTAATATTTTAAAAGTAGGTTTTGAAATAGGGTAAATGAATATCTCAGAATTTTGAAATATGCGAATGCAAATGTTCATATTTTTTGAGCATCGAGAAGGTTGTGTTTAGCTGTGAGGCTGGTGGTGTGGGGATAACTTAAATGGCTAAGTTCTTGATTTAAAACCTCAGCGAGTTCAAAAAACCTTTTCCAGTTGGTCAAACTTTTTCAGATTTGTGTATTTTGTATTGTTGCATAGACGTTACAAATAATTCAAGAAAATATATGCTGTTTTGGCACCATTAATTTAAAATATTACTACATTTTTATTACTAATAAATATTCAATAATATTTTGTAATAATTTAATTTTACAAATAAGGCTTTGTATCAAAGATCATTCTAAGCTTGTGGGGCTTCAGAATGGAACAGACTTTCTCGTATTACTTTCCTATTCCCTTTAGAGTGAGTTAGCTTTTCGGTTTTGTTCCAACCTATTTCCAGGACTCCTCCAAAAATACTTACAGGTATTCTGTCCAAAACTTACGCTCCTGATTGAACACCCCCAATGATAAGCTCCTTTGCAGTTAACAAACTATGGAAAACATCAATGTTAATATGGATTTAAACAGGCCTACACATACAAAAGTTATACTGTACTTTTTGAGGAGAGTTTATTTATCTGTAGGCCTATGTTTAAATCTATATTAAAAGTGTTGGTTTTAATTTTGTACAGCCTTGATGATGAAATCACATATTTCGAAAACGTTAGCTCACTTGAATTTTATTCGTAAATAGTAGGACATGCATAGCCGAGATGGCTAAGAGCGTGTACTGACCCAACGCTTCAGTCCGAAGGGTTGCGGGTTCGAGTCCCACCTTAGGCATGGTTGTTCATCCCATGTCTCTAAGGTATGTTGTCGCGGAGGGCCGCGTTCCGCTGACCCCCAGATCAGAGAAGCCCCTATGTGTGTCGGTGGCTAGTGTATGGTCGAATACGCGTCCCATTGGGATGTCAAGGGTAACCGGCTCTCCGCTAGATAAAAGCCCTATAGGAAGCTCTATGGGAAGAAGAAATATGTCCAGTTTTCGCGTAATTTTCCGTGAAATAAGGGAATTTGTAATAATTTTTTTCAAAAACGGCTCCATACATGTTTTCTTTAAATTTTCCCTTCGTTTGTATGAAATGACGATAGAAAAAGTAG
Organism: Teleogryllus occipitalis; assembly: GCA_011170035.1. Taxonomy (NCBI): domain Eukaryota; kingdom Metazoa; phylum Arthropoda; class Insecta; order Orthoptera; family Gryllidae; genus Teleogryllus; species Teleogryllus occipitalis. Next base: position 31,988 of record BLKR01011177.1, read on the forward strand.
AACTAGTCCCATTTTGGGTGAACTCGGTTAGAATAGACATGTACTTGGCAACGTGAAAACTCGTTAATTGCCATCGGAAACCTGAAGTGTATCGTTTGAGCCAGAATGAGGCTGCCTGAAGGAACCGCACATCGAGATGGATTCCGCAGAAAAGACGGTGCAGCGGCGCTTGGGGGGGGGGCGTGATGGATGCTCCGATGCCGCGCCGCAGACGCCGAAACATCTCCGCCCTCTTGCGCCCGCCACCCCCGCAGTCAAGAACTCTCCACTTCCGCCCGCGAGCCAACCTCTCCGCTCTCGGAAACCTCACGCTCCGTATTCAGGCGCTAAAGGCGGCTTTTCAAAAGAGCTCCCGACTACGATTTATATAAATGAAATCATCTTTAAAAACCGGGCGGCGTCCGTGCCAGGGCAGGCCGCAAGACCCAGCGGGGAAGAGAGTGGCGAGCGGATTAAAAGAAGCGGCGTTTTAAGAGCACTCTTCATTTGTTTTTTAAGATGAGTGGAGGGGGCGGAGGGGAGGGGCGTCGATGGCAAATTGATGCGCGCGTGATGGATGGAGGGGCGGAGGGCGACGGAGGAGCGGCAAAGCGGGTGTGACGGCTGACGGCGGAGGACGCTGTGCTGGGAGGTGTGTGGGGTTGAATGAAAGGGGAGACAAAAGATGCACATGCAACGTTAAGATGTAGAAGACTGGTGAGATGTGCTTGCAAACATTAAGGGCTATCAAGTTTCAAGACAATTTTGACATTCCTCGATCAAGAATGCTGTAGAGAAATAAAGAAATAATAATGAGGGATTATGTTATTAGTTTTCAATTGCTAATACCCTTATTCAAATATTATAACTTCAATTCATTTACAAATAAAATTAATGAATGAAATAATAATATATTGAATTAATAATATGGTACAACGCGAATGCATTGAGCAAAGAATGGATATAATATTTTATTCGCGACTAGAAATTTCAAATTTTATTCACAAATGAAAAATGTTTACTCGCAAGATTCAAACGTTTTAGTAGTCATTACTGTAGTATCAAAAATGTCACACGTTCCAAGCTCTATCTAATAGACTGAACACGATTGATGATCTTGCGAGAATTAAACAGTTTAGCATATACTAGAGTCCATACAATAAAAAAATGTAATCAATCTGGCGACCCTTTGCCCATTACGTGCAGGCGCGAAGGGACTTAGTATTATCAAGTGGAATTTTTACCAAAAGCGATTACTTCAAATAAACAAGGAAAATTTTACTTAAGGGCAATTTTAGCAACAAAAATAATTTCTATTTTTAAAGCATGAAAGAACATTAAGACAAGAAGAAATCAGTAAATGATATAAACGGGAAAGAATGTAGGTACAGATGTGAAAAAACTTTCAGTGTAACATGTAATGATTACAAACTGGAATCTTTAAAGGAATAAAATTCGAAAAATATCATTTATGAAAATGTATGTCAATAACTGCAAGTCAACTGACTGCAGATATAAAGTTTGCAAAAAGCATTGCTTCCCAAATAGAAACGTTGTTCTAATTTTTTTTGTGTAGATCACGTCATTGGCACTCTTTATTCTCTCATCTTCTACTCCATCTTTTTCAGTATTTGGTATTTCGTCAGAAATATGTCCCCAACCTTTACAAGCAAACTTATTTGCACCAGAAACTGTGGTAGACGTTTTTTGGCCTGCACTGAAACTTTGTTCACAAGTGGAACAAATGTTCAGTGTAGCCCAAAAAACGTGTACTACGCAAGCAACATTTCGATTGACAGTCGTGTCCCCTTCATAACCATCAGCTACCAAAGATCAACATTCCCTCAGTCGTTCAGCGAGGTCACACGTTCAGAAAGTCAAACGTTCGGTATCCTTACGGTAACATTTGTGGATGCTTGATAATGAGTTTTGGAGGTGATGGTTGAGATGTATTAATATGGACAGGACCGGTAGCGGTAGCTCAGTGCATCAACTGATGTCACTGCAGCGCTTCTGACCGGAAGGTCCTAGTTTCGAGTCCTGACGGCGGCAGGATTTTCGACACTAGCTTTTCAGCTAGGTCGAATTCAGTCGCTGTCTGGAGGAGAATTCTAGCGGCCGGCTGCTCTGATCGGTAGTTTTCCGTGGTTTCTCCGATCAACACCAGGCGAATGCCGGAGCAGTACCCTACCAAACGGGCCACGGACCGCGCGCGATCTTTCCTTCCTCTTCCTTGTCCTATCCTCTCCCCTTACACACACACTTACACTAACATGCACTACACTACCACATATTCCGGGAGACCGGTGGGGAGCTTAGAGCTTGTTCCGGCTGGAGCGGTGCCCCGCTGGTGGGAGAGTCCTGGATAGGGGGAAAACCCGCTAGCCGACGGTAGGTCGGCGCCGGATCTCGATATCCAGCGAGGGAAGATCACCGCCATCTCTCGAGAAAAAACACTAACGGGACTAATGAACAAAGCAGTTGACGTGCCCGGAAACACGAAAAAATCAATCAATCAATTGTAGCACCCCTAGTTCTCAAAAGTCTCGCGTCACATCGCTCTGAACTCTGCTTCTCTATCTCGTAGCAAATGCGCAGTGCCGGGTCGCGTCAAGCGTGTGTCGATGTGAAATTGATTTACTAGTACTGAGGTTTACGTACTGTAACTAAAATGTGACTTCATTTTTCGAAAACTCAATAGATTCCAGCGAAAAAGAGCTTCAAATTTCGCAATTTCAGTAATGCTTAATCGCCATTTTCTCAAAAACTGCTTCAAATTTTTCAATGAAAATTTCTATTTAGGACGAGTATTTACTATTCTTTAATATTCTTGAAGTAATATTTCAGTTGTATTATTAGAAATGCAAAAAGTTGTCAAAAAAATGTACTTTGAGCAACGATGGCAGCTGGCCAGAGAATAGAGCAAGACCTTAAAGCCAAACCAGACCAAGGACATTAGAAAAATTTGCTACGAGAAACACTGTGCCATTCTGTAGCACTTCTAGTTTACTTTCTTGTATACGTACGTATATACGGAGTAATATACGCAGTACAGAGAAAGTTGCGTAATGCTGCGGAAAATCAATTTCGAGATTTCAACGGAAATACACGTTTTGGGGTCCCCTAATACCGAAAAAGTGTTTTTCTTCAAAACGTCTGTTCGTCTGTCTGTCCATCTGTCTGTCTGTCTGTCCGTCCTGTCCTTTTCCAGATTGACGAGTCCTCTGTCGATCTGACTCTAGTTGAAGCTTTGAAATTTTGAAAAACATTCTTCAAAATTAGGGCTTCTTTAAATGAAGTCTCCCGGATATTTTCAAAATTTTCTTAAAAACAGCTCCAAATGTTTTTAAATTTCTTGTAAGAATGGAGTAAAATACACTTATAAATGTGGCATAGATCCGATTTCCGCGGTTTACTCTGAATTTTCGAAAATTGCTAAAGTTTGATTTTTAATTATTGTAAGCAGTGCCTTATGAACACCGCTATAAGTGAGTTCGATCGTTGATGCCCTGGCCTCGGCCAGAGCGCTGTGTTGACAATAGAAGAAACTCCCGAAGAACGAATATTCGAACAACTATTGAACAGCAACAAAAAATCATGATTCAGCAGTAGCAAGAACAATTAATTAATCAGCAACAGCAACTTCAAGTGTTACACTCAATTCACCCTCAATTGTCGCTGTGGCCTTGAAGTAATGTAAGTGGCTTATAAGTAATACACAACCTACGAGTACATTTACCTGTGAACGTATCAATATACGGATAATGTATCTCCTTGTGTAAGTACAGATAATGTATTTCCTTATTCAAACAGGATTGAACGTATGGATATACCAAGAGGGTGTAAGTCAGATAGTGAAACGGAGGTCTAAGAGGAAAAGTGAAGGCGAGGTTTAACGTCGAGCTAAGAAAAAAAAAAAAACCTCACCTGAAATACATATAAAAGTCTTGACGTGAAAATTATAGAATTAGGTAATTCCGAAAATGATGACAATGATAAAAAATGTTCTCTACCCAAACCTCCACCTGTAATTGTCTCAGGTATTACAAACGAACAAGGTATGATTAGCTCTATTGAAAATGACATTTCCCAATTTGGTTATTGTTTTAAACCCACGAAAAACAATGACTGTAGGATAATGCCAGCAAATTTAGGCGCTTAAGAAGAAATAGCTAACGTGTTCTTGAGAAAAGAAAATCATGCATCATACATAGACCCTATCAATTTAAGAGATGGAAAGCCGTTTTGCGTAATTCTAAGACATATGCGCACTTCTAGGAACTGAAAATTACAATTAAACAAGTATTTTTATTGCAATGATCTTTTTGGCCTTAATAAAACAGATTCAGTATTTTTTATAACAATGAATTTCTTTTTTACGTTTCGACCGTATTTGGAGTCTTTTTCAAAAACCTAAAATATAATAATAAAAGTTATATTCAAATGATGGAGTATTATATCAATAATATAGTAAAACATATCTAATAAAGCGATGCATTAGCAGGCATCGAACCATACTAATAAAAAAATTGAGATGCCTATTATTTGTTGACAGCACTTCATTAACAACATTTTACTAAAAAATTGTCAATGGTGTAAAAACCTGGTCAAGTCGTAAACATCATCTGGTCAACTAATTTGACACAAGTCGTTTTTTTAAAAATTGGTTACAGGTTCTCAGAGATTACATATGTAAGTATAATACAAATATTTTTTTAAAAAAATTAGTTGCAGGTACATTAGACTTTCCGTATGCATGAACATATCAAAGTATCAAAGAGCTTTCGCTCTCATTTATGGCTGCGGGGCTCCAGATGATCCATGCTGGGTCCATGGTGGGTCAGCAGTATTAATCAGAAAACAAATAAACTGCATTTGTGCAAAGAAATTATCTTCAAGCAGCATCATTAGTAATTGTTTTGCTTACGGACCAGTGTCTGCATTATATTGCCCCTAAAAAATATAAAATTAGGAAAGAGTATTTTAATAATTTTTTCAAGACTTTTTGTTCACAATTCTCCGCAGGTGCTGACAACAATGCGAAACTAGAGGTGCTAAAACAGCACGGACTTTCTCGTCGCGCGAAATTAGTCGAAACGTACTCAAATTTTCGTAAAATTACATGACGTTACCCAAAATCTATTCTTAAAGAACAGATATCATTAATGGGAAAATCTCTATCTTCATAATTGTTTTGTAGGAAGACCTCGAAAAAAATTTGAATTTTTGCAATTTTCGAAAAATCAGAGTTTTCATGGAAAGTGAGA